>BQNB010052766.1:0-37728 GCA_026074375.1 Tanacetum coccineum | reverse complement strand
GAGGATATGGTAAGACTAAAATTTCTTTTCTACTTTCCCACACAATGTCATTCTTTAAGAAGTTTTGCATCTAATCTATGTGATACTTATTCTAATCTCCTGAAGTGCATCATTGTGTCAACATTTCATTAACAACTTTGCACAGTTTTGCTTCATCAACAGTTTGTGACATTTCTTCCACAAGTTCTTGTGACACTTTCTCAGTTGGAAGTTCATCATCATCTGTAGCATCTGTATTCGTCCAAATATCAAAATCATCTAATTGTTCTTGATTACCTGATGTTGATGGACCTGGTTTACTTTTATTGACTTGATTAGATGATGATTCTCTAAACACATAGGTTCCATGCACAGTCATCTTCTGCCTTTTTGCACTATTCTCCCCCTCAGGATGAGCATCATCATGAGGATCGTCCTGATCTCTTGGGCGAATGGCAGAAGTTCAACAACGAGTGTTAGAAGCTTGAAGTCTTTCAAACTTGATCTTAAGTGCTAGCGAAATTGATAAATCATCATGTTGTAGTTGAGGATTATCTTTCATTGTCAGATAAAGTTGATAATGTTGTTCTTGTGTAAAAGCTTAACTTGCTTGAGTTGGATAAACATGCAATATATGATTTGACATGTAATTCCTAACCTATGAATCAACCTATGAAGGAATATGGTTAGTGATAGCAATGTTAATTTGCGAGGGAATTTCTGCCTAAAGATTCTTGCGTTCTTGTTGAATTGTGTCTACAATCATCTTTGCCATATCAGCTTGATTCTGTTGTCTTTCCATTATGAGCCCCTCTGCAACATATATTAGAACTTGTGTCTTGGTAAGTTCCTTGACATGATCATCTACCATCTTGGGCAACGACTCTTCCATAACCTCCTGTAATTGTTAAGTAAGCACATTAAACTTCTTTCTTGCCAAGAATCTTGTCTTTAGATGTCCAAACAAATAGCCGTAGCATCCTTGCAATTCATCAAAGAAACTCTTATATTGTTTGAATCATCCAATCTTGGGTTTGAACAACGATAAAATGTGTTGTGACATTGATAATGTTGGTTTGGTTGAAGATGATGATGGTGTAGAAGATGAAGGTATTAGATCAGTGACCGTCAATTCCTAGAGTTTTTGAGCATCCGAAGATATGAGAGTAGAATGAGTCCTAGGTGATCTAATTGTTGTAGGGGATGGTGTATTCCTAGTCTCCTCTACATGCTTCCCTTTTTCCCTTCTTCTCAACTCATAATCATCCTATGCTGACTCTTCCTCTTCAACATTAACATTGGCAGGTTGTATAGCAACAGTTATCTCCACCTCTGGACTTTCCTTATTACTCATGGGCTCTAACCTAGTGCCAAGAACTTCTTGATTATTAAGAACAGAATTAACACCCTTATTGTTTTCTACATTCTCCGTTCCTTCTACCAGTTTCTCAATCTCCTCAGCCATTAAATGCTCTTTAACTTTCTTTTCATTTTGCTTTGCTTCAAAATCATCATGACTTTTTCTGAATCAGCATAATTTAGCATGAATTGTTTCTTGTAATATTATGTCATTAGCCTCAACAACAATTGAGATTGGTGTTAGAGGAGTTATCGGTTGGATCATGTTGTGGAATTCAAGTCAGAGGAGTTAGTCGAGTTGATCGTGTTGGTGGAATTCAAAGTCTAATAACAGTATACTTTCTTTGAGCACTTGATTCTCCTTCATCCACATCAGGGTTAGGTGTCCTAGGGGCACTAGTTGTCCTATGAGTTCCCTGGGTAGACTCAATCGGCTGTGACTGATTTGTAGGAATATCTATCCCAAACACTACAGCATACATCCAATAATTCTCTGTGAGCTTCATCTCATCAGTTATCATCCAACTCAGAATCTTCATTCCAACTCCTGTCATATTCTTCCCTGAATTGGATATGCTTTTAACATCTCATCATCTTCCAAATTGTGATACTTATCACGAACTCTTTGAGAAATCTCAAGGAATGCAGTCATGTAGTGACTTACCATAAGTTTTGTGAATCTGGGATAAGGAATTAGTGTGGATGTATGTTTAAGTGAGTGGTGCAATCCTTCCTAAAGCAAGTCAGCATAATCAACATGTATATTGTTGACGAAGCAATACAACATCTGCATGATCTGCAAAGGCGGTTGATTATAACCAGTGACTCGTGTTGTAAGACACCGTGAAAACATCTTGCAAAGTGTCTGCCATGGTTATACGAGACCAATTGTCTTGAAGTTGGATGGCGATCTTAGTTCCAGTGTAAAACCAAGATCATTTACAAAGAATGGAACCATCTCTAAACACTTTGGAGTATCACCAAAGCATTCATGATTGTTGTTTGTGGCTTGAGGCAATTAAAAGATCTTTCTAAAATCATCAAGAGTCATCGTGAGCTCTTTCCTATCAAGCACAAACTTGAGCTTATACTTTGATTCATCTTCCTTCAAAGTATGCCAGAATTTCCCTAAGTAGATCCATGGTACTGATGACGAAGCAGCAATGCTGAATCCGAGTGGATGGTTTTGAAGAATGTTTGCCAGTATTTTGCACAATGGATTGTCAAGATCAATATTTTTATTGGCATCCATGAGAGCATAGCGTTTGTTGGGTGGACATAATTCATTTTAATGAACATCGGCTTGTCTTTGTGGTTGTGCCATGATGATTTCTGAATGATTGATGATAAGATCTTAGATAGCAAACAATTTATATAACATTTTTGTCTCTTTCCGCTCTGTCTGTTTTATCTGTTCTGGCAATTCTTTTCGAACATATTTTTGATCAGTTTGTTTCTCATGTGCTTATTCTTGCTTTTTCTAGCACATGCCATACGCTTTATTCGTATTTTTCTTTTAATTGTTTTTTTTTGTATGTTCTAGCAATTCTTTTTCGAACACACATTAGATTTGCTTTTTCGCGTATGGATTTTTCTCTCTTTCTGTTTAGAATATCATCACCATAAATTCTTTGTGAAATGATACTCTTTCAAGAATGATGAAGATACTCTTTGATTTTGAATAAGACTCAAATTTGAAAATTTTAAGAGATATCATTCAAATTCTTAAAACTTTTTGTAAAAGAGTACCATTTTTGACACAATACAGAATATTATTCGAGAAACCTTGTTTAGAGAAATCATCTTGTGCAAAATCAATTTGTATTTGATAACAAGAATCAGTCAATTCAATTCAACAATTGAATGGTTCTTCGTATCACTCTCTTATGTCTTCCATTGCAGAGAATACGGTCAAATATTCGGACATGACTTAGAACACTTATCCATGCAATTGAGGGATAGAAATTATCTCACTCAAAGTTATTTTAAAAAATTCTCAAATTTCGCCTTTTTGTAATGAACTTATAACATGTAAAAAACAAACAACATCTTAAATCATCAATCTGAATGGCTCACTAAAGTCACTTGGCACCTTATTCGGACGGTTTCAAATGCAGGAATAACGGTCGTAATACCGGATCATTGAATTTGAGAACCACTTAATTCAATATATGAAGAGACGTATTTGACACAAGATATAATAATTCATCACAACTTGATCATAATTTTGTTTAAATTTTGAAGGTACTTTTTCATAAACTATTCTAAACTTCAATAACATGAGGATCAGATCTTTTTATTTAAGACATACCGTGCTGTAGATAATACATTCAGATAAATTCATCAGATACACTAAGTCTAGTAAGCCCTCCAATAATTTTGTGAGTTTTTTCAACAATAATTCGAAACTTTCGAAAAATAAGTTTTGACTTTTCCATGTTTAACTCTTCTGAATTTGGACCTTTTCAACTTTGACTTATCCAAATTTTGATTTTTTCAGATTTAACATATCAAAAATGGTTTTATTGCCAAATTTTTACAACAATTTCGACAAAGTTGAATACTAGCCTATTTTAATCATTTATTCGTGATTATACCAATTTCGACAAAGTTGAATACTTTCGATTTTGTCCTGCGTGTCGAATTTAAGATTTTCGGAGTTTAATCAGCATATATCTCAATTAATCATGGACAAACGCTATTATTATCATCAAAGCATTCTACTAATTGGATTATCTTCTTCCTTTTATAGTAGTAATTTCTCTCTCGAGCCCTAGAACCAAGTCTTATTCTATCACTGATTTTCAAAAACCCCAATTTCGGAAACCCTTATAGTTATCGAATTTAAATTCGACGTCAAGAACATCATTAAAAATCATTTCCAAAACCTGTAACATCAAAAATTACTTACGTTTGAGAAGAGAAAACGATTGTGGACGTTGTGATGAACTCAAAAACACGATCTTTTGATAAACACAACCTTCTCTTCTTTTTCGATATGAAACTCGGAAATAAAAAAGATAAGAAATGAAATTAATTTTCTTATTTATACCGTCCGAATTTAAAAGTTTGGAATTTGACACTTTCAGTCCTTTGAGTTTTTCCTTTCGATATTTTATTTAAAAATGACAGATTCGGCCCTTGTGGTTTTTAGACACCGAATTTTATTAACAAAAATTTCAAAAACTTCCCCTTGGTGTATAATCCCTTTGTACAGTTAATCCGTTTATGGGATTCTTTCCTTTTTTAAAGTCTAGATATTCACAAAGAAATTAAAAACTCCCGCTCGAAAATATACCATTTTAATAAAAACTATCAAATATTCGAGAGATCATAGTTTTTATTGAATTTGTGAATTTTTTTTCAATCAGAATTCAGGTGACGTACGTGAGTGGGTTTTACAAAAACACATGTTTTAACAATGAGAACACATTTGTGCATCAAAATTACTCCCCCTCGGATCATTATCACGTATTGTCAGTTAAAATATTTTGTAAAGAAAATATCGAATCATGAATCTGGTTCTTATGAGAAGACAAGTGGTTTTGTTTAAATAATGTTTTTGTCCTTTTACATTTTTTTATTTTTTATTTGATCTTTGTTTTTGAAAAATATCAAGGAAATCTTTTTGGGTTTTTATATTTTTCAATTTTTATTTAGTTTTTGAAAAATTTATTTACAAGTTTGATGTATGACATATTTCAAGAAAATGACTTTGCCAGACTTTCCAACTGTGTTAGAGTCATACATCTCATACCAATGCGATGAACTAAGTACTCAAAACGTTCTTTGGGAAGAGTTAGTAAATAGATCCGCAAGTTGGTATTCAGTTCCAACAAAGTATAGTTCCACCGTTCCCTTTGCAATGTGTTCTTTAATAAAATGATACCGGATGTTTATGTGTTTTGTATGCGAATGCTGAACCGGATTGCATGAGATAGCGATAGCACTCTTTGAATCGTAATACATCGGTATTTTGTTGTAATTGTATCCATAGTCCAGTAGTTGTGTTCGGATCCAAATGACTTATGCACAACACGCAAACAATGATATATAGTCAGCTTCAGCTGTGGACTTCACAATACAATCTTGCTTTTTAGAACTCCAGCTCATGAGCTTTTCACCTAGAAATTATATGCCTCCTGAAGTGCTTTTCCAATCGTCTTTACATCCTGCATGCTCTGCGTCTGAATATGCAATTAGTTCAAACTTGAAATCCTTCGGATACCAGAGGCCCATGTTATAGGACTGTCTTAGGTACCAAAAGATCCTCTTAACCTCTTTGAGATGTTTGACCGTAGGACGTGCTTGATAACGAGCACAAACAAAGATGGCAAAAGCAATATCTGGTCGACTGGTTGTTAGATACATTAGCCCTCCAATCATTCGATGATAAGTCATTTGATCAGTAGGAGTGCCTTGTAAATCATCATCCAGTCTCTCAGTGGCCATAGGTGTGCTTATGGAGACACAATCATCCATACCATATTTCTTTAAAACCTCAATTCCGTATTGTGACTGACTAATGAATATGCCACGGGGTGATTGATGAACTTGAAGTCCAAGAAAGAACTTTAGTTCACCCATCATAGACATTTCAAAGTTATTTTTCATAAGATTTGCAAATCATTTATCCACTAGACTTTCCCCGCCGACCGACCACTCTCCTATTCTACCCCCAATTACTCCTCGCCATCACGTCTATCTAACCTACCACCTCCCTCGTTCCACCCTCCCCCATCGTTTGCCCACTAATCCACCCCAATCTCCACCACCCCCCACCACCCCCCCCCCCCCCCATCACCCCTCCCCCCCTGCCCCTGCTTCCACCACATCATAATCCACCGCCTCCACCACACACCCACCTACACAGCTCCCGGGAAAACCCACCCCCTAAAACTCCCACCCCCTTACCACACCATGGGTAGCACCATCCCCCCCTCCTCCCTATAAATCCAACCACCCAAACTCATAGCCCTGTAGCCATCCACCCCATCACCAATGATCAAATCCCGAAAATCCAATGCAAGGATGAATTACAAAGTCACAAATGCATCACTGGCTGGGAATATGGTATTTTAGAAGTCACTCACAGAAGACCCACAAGAAAGAGTGGCTACATGACTTAGCTCTTAAGTATAAAATATTCACTGCAAGTAGAGCCGGAAAATGAGGGAAATGTCATGTAGATTAGAAGGATCTTTATCTTTCTACTAACAATTAAGTCTCAATTTTATGTTTCTCTTCCAGCTTATCTTACAGCTAAGTGCAAGTTTCTTTGAACTCTTTTTAAACAGCTTATGAAACGTTGAAGTTATTAACTTTTCATACCCCCAGTTCATAACGAGGAGATCTATTGACAAACTGCTTAAAATTACTCATTATATGTGTTAAAGAAGCCTTAAAACACCTATTAATAAGCAATGTACACTTTAACAAGTTCAATAAGCTAAGTACAAATATGAACTTGTACTTAAAAACCACTCAAAAATACCACAGCATGTTACTTTGGAATGAGAAGCCGAATTGGATGGGCTTATGGACTATAACCAGCTTATTACTAATAAGCTGGAGCTTGTAGATGGACTTTCAATAGCTTATTTCCTTGTTTATAGCAAAGGGCTTGGTAAGTTCTCATTTCCATTTTTATCTCATTTTGAGCGAGTTGCGTATATACAGCGTATTGTGCTTATTTATTGTTAATATTTGCTTAATTTATGTCTTTTGCAATGTTTAGCTACTGGCTTTGAATCCAGGAAGTTTTAATTCTCCTATAAACCGCTTAAACAGCCTAAGGCTATTTTTAAAGGGTGTGTTTCTGGTTTAAGACCCAAGATGGGTCAAAAAGTGCTTAATAATCCAAATTGGTTACATGACGGCCAACATTGTCTTAAGCAAGTTCATTGTTAAGAATAAGCTTAATCTCCAGCTTTTAGTTTTAAAAATCATATTTTGCAAGTTATTACTTAGAGCCCACTGTCCAAAATCTCAATTTTTGAAACATTGGCTAGTGCTTATTGCATAAGCGCTGGGCCTAAAAGCCATTTTTGTGCTTCAAGCATACACATAGTTAGAGGTTTTAGAAGCACTTGATTATTTGCTTTGAAGCTGTGTTGACCCAATTGTGCTGATGGGTCAAAATAGTCAGCAAAATTGCATAAAAATGGTGCTGACCAATTGTGCTGACTACCAATTTCCTAGTTTTACCCATTTTGCTTATTCACTGTAATTTCAGCTTATTTTCCTTTCTTATTAGCTTATTTTGTTATGTTTTCAGCTTATAACTTGTTATGAGCTATATAGGGCTCATCCACTGCTTATTTTAAGCTTATTAGACCTTATAACTCCATTTCTAGAGCTTATGTATTGTGAAATAATAAAAGTTGCTTTTTTTAAAGTTGCTTATATTTATCAGCTATAACAACTTTGGTTCACAAAGTTTTTATAAAAAAAAAGGTAAAGACAAGGTGGGACCCGGTGAGCAAGACTCGAGAACCCGGCCACTACCTCGATACAGTCCCCTTTAAGTAAACCACTCACTTACCGAGCTCGCCCTTACGGGACTTTTTCATTAAAGTCCCAGTGGTTAAGCTATATAAGTGGAGTTGTTAAACCCTTATAAGCTATAAGCTGTTACAGCATATTATCGGGCTTATTTATAAGCCAAGTTTTTTGTTCTTATTTTTCGTGGGTTATTTTGTAGTGTTAAAGTATTTTAGTAAATTTTTAATCAGAATTCTAGAAATAGTTTAGTATTATTGTATATTAATATTAGTTAAATGTTTAAAAAATTCATAAAAAATACAAAAATTTATCAAAAAATAATATACTCTTTTTAGAAAATTTCTATTAGTCATATAAGATATGTATGGTGGGAAAAATATAAAAATTTTCGTAAGGTAATTATTTGTAACAGTTTTGATTTTTAAAAACGGACTCGGTGGTGTGTTGGTTTTCTGCTTGACTCGTTTTTTGGGTAGCAAAACGACCTCCGTTTTCAGTCCCTAGTCTTTTTCATTCTTCCGTTCTTGAGTTCCTAGAGTAGCTTAGAAGTGAAAATTTCTCTTCGTATGGTTAATTTTTGACGACAATTTTAGTTTCTTTTTCAGGCCCCTTTGTTCGGAGATCGTGCTCTCGTTTTCTAGCTATAATTTCATGATTTCTCAAGGGTTTCTATCGTAAACGTTCATTTGTTTGTTATGTTTACAATGTATTCTCTTCATTGGGGGAAAGGGGGTGGGGGGGGGGGTGGAGGGGAGAGTAATCCACACTCTCAAATCATTTTCTCTATTCAAACTCCAAAATCGTCCGACTGTATCAGATTCTCCAGTCTAGCCACCTTGAGGGAAAACGACCCGGGAAATACATTCTATACGAACTACTTCTCGATTTATTGACTTTGTTTCTAGACTATCTTACTATAATATTTTATATTTTAATAAATATATATATATTTTAAGGTGTTAGTTAGGACCAATCAATCGGTCAAAAGATCTATGCTGATAATAGAGACGCAAAACCGTTAGAGTTTGAGGTAGTATGATCGGTTATGCCTAAAAGTGTCGCCTGGAAGGCGTGATTCCTTTGGGATAAAAAGGGACAAGTTAGCGCAAGGTATGTAGGGCCATATGAGATTCTGAAAGATTAGCTCCTGTAGCTATCGGTTCAGATTGCTTGAGGAATTGAGTTGAGTAACATGACACGATTCATGTGTCAAACCTAAAGAAGTGTTTTGGGCGGGTGCTAGTTTGCCATGTGCATGGACGAGATTAATTTATGACAAAATTTCTACGTTTTGTTGAGAAACCCTTAGAAATATGGACCTTGAAGTTAAGAGTTAAGAAACGTAAGTGAAGAAAATCCTTGTGAAAGTTCGTTGAATTCTAAGTAAGAGCGGGACCCTGAGTTTACTTGGGAAACGCGAAGATATATGAAGTCTAAGTCATCCTCAATTGTCGTTAAGCCGAGCTGATGAGAATCGGCTAGTATAAATCCTCGGGACGAGATTACCAACAATGAGAATATTGTGACAACCATGATTTGAGTAGGTTAGTCAAACTATTAGTATTGACTTAAGTATCTGTTGCAATGTATGGGTTATGTGTTATATGTGTTTATACGTGTTTATATGCGTTTGTGTGAGATATGTGAGATTGGATAATTAATCCCATTGAGAGCGTGAACGTCTCATTGGATTGAGATTTGTGTAGGATTTTGTTGAGTTCATATTTGTTCACTTTTGTGACAAGGACAATGGATTTTTATTGTTGTGATTTCAGCGTCCCTACATGATATTACAGCGTGTAAGTAATATCATTTATATTATTAGTATGTGTTAGTACATTTACAAGGATAAGAATAAGTTATTAGTAGTGAGGATAACTAGAAAGAAAATGACAAACTTTCTATCTTTCACAGAAAGTTAGGATTAATAACAATAATGAAAAGATAAATTATTACTTATAAGTTTCAAGTAAATTAGCGCAAGCAAAACAAGCTATGTCCAAAAAAGCTTAGATATTTGTAAGAAAAAGTTACAGTAATACAAATAACATAAGTAACTTATAAATAAAAAAATAAAAAACGGTAGTCCGCCGTGTATTTTAGGAAAATAAAGTAAAAAAAGGATATTTAATAGGAATCAAGATGGTAATTAGGAATTATCTGATTAGGTAGGGCCAATAAATACAAAATAGCAATCCCTAACCAACCCCCTTCCCCCTTGGTGATAACGGAGAACGGAACAAAAGAAGAAAAAGGAGGAGAAAAAAAATAGGGTTTTGCTTTTGTGAAGAAAACAAGTTCTAAAGGTAATTTTTACTTAAACTTTGTTAATTATTAATCTTGCATCATGTATTAATTAATATGGGTAGGGTACAATTAGGGTTTCATTACAATAAGTAAGAATAATGTATAATAATCATGTTATAAGAAAAACAAACACACAATAGAGTGCAGCAAGCTGTTAAACCAAACCGTCAACATTTAGTCCAATGAACTGCACCAACGACTACTCCAAAGCAAACTCAACGGGCCGTCCCAAACGGGCTTTGGAAGTAACGCTTAGATTAGGGCAGAATTTAGGGTTGTGTTGTTCGGATGATATCTCAATGATGGTAATAGTTTTTGTCAAGTTTCCGGTGTCTATGACGTAGTTCAGAGAGTCTAGTTTCCAGAACATCCGTTCTCGAAGGTTTTTAAGGTCAGGAAGTCATTCAAACGTTGGTTGCAAGAAAAGTTGTCAAAGCAGTAAATATGGGTCAGATTTAGGTCAGATTATGAGGTGTAAAACCCCCACTTAAAATTTTAATTAGGATTATCCAATCTACTGGAGTTTAGTTCTATGTGTCTATTAAAAATTACCCAAAGGAGAGCTTCTGATTTGGAGTCTAAGTATGGTTTTTAGGTCCAAACTTTTTAGTGTGCGATCAGATCCGAAACTGAGTAGTTAAAAGTTTGATTTTATTTGGGACACTTAAGAAGGGAAATAAATTAGTGGAAAAATCATGGAGTTAGTAGACTCATGTTACTTAACCTATGATTTTTGGTAAAATTTATAAAGCTCATTAGGTATGGTTTAGAAAATGGTAAAGTGAGGTTAAAATTATGCATTTTCGGGTAAATTGTAAGACTTTGAAATAATGTGTAAACGAATTGGTTAAAGACGGGCATGGGGTCGGGGTGACCCATGACGGTAATTAAACACCTTAGACATCCGTCATATGATTGTTACATGTGCTTAAGCTTTTGGCTTAATAGCATGTAACATGTGTTTGTTTTGATTGATTAGATTTGTGCTAGTGTTTGTGGAAGCTGCAAAGCATCATGTGAGTTTCATAGTCCCATTTTTACTATATTTTCTTGGGATGGAAATGATACAAAATATGTTTTGAAATGTTTTAATTGCTGTGATTATATGGTTTGATTGACGCATGAACTTTTATGTAGCTATTATATATTAGGTGCTAAGTGTTATTTGATTTAGATCATGGGTAACGTTCCTACCCGTTATTGGTTTTGCCTACTTTGTGGGTAAGATCCTTGGAGGTGATCAACTCCTTGTGATATTGTGTGGATTCGGTACCAAAAGTCTGGAATTTGGAATATCATTCCTCTCCATGACTATTAGTGGAGCGGCGAGGTACGCCTACCTCATTGTTTTGTAGTTTGGATCGGGGGACACGTTTCGTCCCAATGTGATTGTTGTTGAATGCATGTTAGCGTGTATAATAGCCAGCTTAATTGTCCTGCCATGCTTTGTTTTGTTTTTATAATCACAGTAATTTATTTTAAACCTGTATTGGTGTCGTAAAACCTATGACTCTCACCAACCATTGTGTTGACGTTTAAGCATCATTTTCAGGTGAGCGTTATGAAGGTTCTGAAGTTAATAAAAGTGGCTAGAGAGACTATTAGGCTGCATTGGAAGATCCCATTTGATTTTGTTTCGTACTTTGTTTGCATGAATTCTTGAATGTTTTATTAGGTTTGTGAGACATTGTCTTTGTATTGATGAGACCCCCTTTCATTAATACAAGATGCCGTTCTTTTGTTTTTGGTATTGTCATGACACATTGTATCTTTTATTTCTAGTTATGCATATAGTGGTTCTTTATTGTTGACACAATTGTGTTGTGATGATATCCATGATGTTACGCCTCGTGTTTCCGCCTTGGCGGGGTGTGACATAGGGCATCACACAAATTGTTACAACGTGTGTTGGTATAATTAGTGCATCCAAAATATGTGTTACGACATCTCTTAGTATGATAAGGCATCATGTTAAGTTATGGCATCTGTTTGTTTTGTTTAGTGCATCCATTTGTATGAACATTAGAGCATCATTGTGTATATTGCATCCAAAAATATGTGTTACGACATCTCTTAGTATGATAAGAGCATCATGTTAAGATAGGGCATCTGTTTGTTTTGTTTAGTGCATCCATTTGTATGAACATTAGGGCATCATTGTGTATGTTTAGGACATTTATTTGTTTGTTTAGGGTAACGTGTAATAATAATCAGTTATGATTATTGTTATGATATGGGCATCTGTTAGTATGATTGGGGTATCACACAAATTGACACAATGTTTGTTTGTATAATTAGTTCATCCAAAATATGTGTTACAACATCTCTTAATATACAAATTATAACATTTGTTTGTTTTCAAACGAATGCTCTAAAGTATCTCAAACAGATGCACTAAAATGCATACTTATCGAAAAAAAGTTGAAAAAAAAGTTTGTGAAAATAAATTTACGGAAAAAATCGTAATTCTTTTAAAAAAATATCGAATTTTTTTTGGAATTTTGATTTAAAATTTTTGGATTTTTTTTAAAAATTTCAAAATATTATCAAATTTTCAAAAAAAATTTCAAATTATTTCACTTTTTCTCAATTTAAAAAAAACATCGACTTGTTTTCGGATTTTCGAACTTTTTATAAAATTTTCAAACTTTTTTTCAAAATTGTCGATTTGAAAAATATCTATTTTTTTCAAATTTTCAAAAAAATAATCAAATTTTTTTCAAATTTTTGAATTTTTTTTCAAGTTTTCGTAGTTTTTTCCAAATTTCCGAACTTTTTTTCAAATTTTCCAATTTTTTGAATTTTCAAAAATATTGTTTTTTCAGATTTTCGAAATTATTTTTTTTCTAACTTTTGAATTTTTTTTCAAATTTTCGATTTGAAAAATAATAATTTAAAAAAAAATCGAACTTTTTACCAATTTTCGATTTTTTTTCATATTTTCGAACTTTTTTCCATGTTTTTGAACTTTTTTCAAATTTTCAAAAAAATATCGATTTGTTTTTTCAAAATTTAGAATTTTTTTTTCAAAATTTCGAACTTTTTTTTTCAAAATTTAAATTTGAAAAATACCGATTTTTTTCAAGTTTTTGAATTTTCGATTTTTTTTGTATATTTTTTAATAATGCAATTTTACATATGTTTTTTGCACATATGTTTTTGGTAATAATGTAATTTTACATATGTAATTTAGACATAAAACTTTTGTTTAAAATGGTAATTGCACATATGTTTTTGGTGTACATTTTTTAATATTTGGAATTTATAACCCAAAATTACATATAACCTCTACATTTATAACAAACCAAAACATAAATAGTATTAAAAAATTGATATAAAAGGAAATACAATTCTAATACAAATGTATCATGTTAAATATAGATGTGCACATCATTAAAAAAGATGCGTGCACTCTTCCAAAAATGCACTCTCTTAAGAACATACGTGCACTCTTCCAAGAACGCATGTGCACTCTTCCAAGAATATACGTACACTCTTCCAAGAACATACGTCTACACTTTACTTTCTCATCAAATTCGTTAGAACATACGACCACTTTCCCAAGAACATATGTGCACGATGTGCTTTCTTGTCAAATTCATTAGAACATGTATGCACGTCTTCCAAAAACATATGTGCATGATGCACATTTTCATAAACACCTGGTTTTACTTTAACTGCATAATAAAGATAAAAGTAGCTGAAATAAATAATCAAGGAATAACGTGCAACGGTGCCCGGTCACGACCTATTAATAAAGTTTTATTTTAGAGATGTGCTATATGAGAATGAAATGATGCATATGAGTTTGTAAAAGATTTTGTGTCATTGTTGGTGTGGTGGTTGATAAGTTGACTCGATGAACATATGTCAAAGCACGATATATATACATATATGTATTATATAGAAAATTCAGGGCTAAATAAGAAATAACTAAACGAGGATAAACAAGAAATAAGTAAATGAGAAATAAATAAATGAGAAATAAATAGATAAGAAATAAATGTATAAGAAATAAATGAATACGAAATATAATAACTATAGAAGTATTCATGTTTCGAACAATCTTACCAGCGATACCCCAAGTTAATTAGATAAGAGGTTCTCGATATAAGTATTAACAATGTTTTAGACACAAATATTAAATAATATAAGTTTATACAAAACTACATTTTTCGTCTTTTAGTCGGATCATTAAATATTTTTTAATATTTTTGTCATTTTTGTCGAGTTTTTAGAAAATAACTAGTATTATGTTTACAAGTATGTAATTTAATTTATGTATTTAATTCAAATATATATGTTTTAATATATTATTGACTTAGTCTTTTGTCGGGTTTTAAAAAAATAGGTTTTACAAAAATATTTTCTAAGTGTAAAATGTTTATAAAATTTCTGCATGACCCGTTCGTTTATAGTTATTTTCCAAAGTCATAGACTTTATTCCAAATCACCTCTTCAAACTTAAACCAATTCCCGACAAAATGCCAAAACTCAAGTTTACGCTACGTTTTATCAAAAACACATTTTTAACGACTATTTTAATTATCCTAAATTATATAAGTCTAAATCCAACAACTTGATCAATAATCCCGTTTTGTAGTAAGAGTTAATGTTGCCAAACTCACATAGTTCAAGTTTTTTCTTCCCCATAAGTTAGCTCCAATACGAGTTTATTGTTTGCCTGACCTATATGTTATACCCCTGAAATATCCATTAAGTTTAGTTAAGTCGAAAATATAAGAAGTAAGCTACATACGAAAGTAAGTTATATAATATATAAGCTTACAAGCCAAAACTTATTAAGCTTGAAAATAAGCCATACACCAAATAACCAAAATAACCATTTCGTTAAGTTACGAAAATAAGCCGAAAAGCTCCTAACCCAATAAGTTGAAAGCTATATGGGCCTTATTGGGCTTTTCGGTCCACTAAATTCAAATGGATATACCAAAATACAATAAGCCAAAAATAAATCCAATAAGCCAAATTAAATCCAATAAGCTATATGATAAGTAAATAAGCACTTTTAGTATCAAAATAAGCTAAAATATAAGCCGAACCTCGTAAGCCATTTATTAAGCTCACGGTTTGGGCTTGGTTTTAGGCTGAGACTTTATAAGCCCGACATAAGCTATAACGAGCTTAAAAATAAGCCGTTCAAGCTACAAAGCCTTTTAGTCTCGAAAATAAGCCACGAAATAAGCTATAAAAATAGAACGAAAGTTTTAAAGGACCAAGACTTCCTTTTCTTTGTTTTCCTTTTTGACCGAAACTATAATAAACCATAATAAGCACTCGTGTGCTTATTAGTAAGCCGAATAAGCTATAAGTACTTATGACCAAAAGTTTTATTTCACCAACACAACCATAATAGTACAATGATACTTTTCCTATGTTCTAAACATTTTTATGCGCACCCCTTTAAGAACATTTTTATAGATTTGCAAACTTTTAACTTTTTATTTTATGAAAATAGTTGTACAACTAGTGTTTATATAACATAAGATTAACAAAAGTACAAGTATTATTAAGAAATGATTACTTACAAAAATGAGGGTTTGGGGAGGAGATTAAAGCTATTCAAACAACCCAAACGTTGTTTATTTACCCAAACGATCACTAGAACCAAACCCGAACGTATCTAAGCTTCTTTGTTCTTGAAACAAGATGAAAAATATATGGTTTTGGTGTGGTGTTTGTGTTCGTCCGACCCAAGAAGAGAAAGGAAAATAGAGAGTTTTGATTGTGTGTGTTTTTGGTATTTTGGTGTGTGTGTTTGAAACAAAGGATATGGACAATTGTACATAAACATGATCATTAAAAATGTGCTATGGTGTCTCCTAAAGGGGCTGGTCTAACAAGGATCCAAGGAAGGAATCCTATTTTTGATTTTGGACTATTGTCGGGATTTTGTAATGTGCTTAGTTTATTAGTATACGTAGTCCGAAGGATCAAGTTTTTAGATAAATGTTACGAGTAAGTTTAGTAGTCTTAAAAATATCAAAAAATAAATAAATTCATAGTTAAAATGTTTTAATTTAGTATGGATAATAATTTGACGTGTCGGGGCGCGTTGTTTGTCGTTTTAAGTTGAATGCGGGATAAATCTCCCTGTAAGTGATTAAATATATAGATGTAAACATTTTAAAAGAAATAATTCAAGCATAAAGTGAACTATAACTTAATAAATTATATATTGACTATCGTTAGCACGGTAATTGATCTGACAGAAACAACAAAAGTCAATAAATCCAAGGATTAAATAGAATATTATAAGTCTGGAAAATTGGCATAGGTTATAGGAGGTTCACCCCATCTAAGGAATATTATAGGGGTTTATATAACCCTTACACAAGCCATCTTTAGCAATAATACAACTCTAGTCCTTGTGTTTTTAGGCTATAGATAAACAAGAGCAATTTCCGTAAATGACTCCACATTTGAATCCTAACATCTCCCCGCAATGTGTGCATAGGGATTACTACAATTTATCCTAAAAGTGATACAAAAACAAGTACTCTAGCTGGATCCTTCCATTACCTGCACAAGATACAATGTAATATTTATAAGAACTGAGTTAACTTCCCCTATGTTCCTAGTTTGCAATGTCTTCAAGCAACTTTCTACATCTACTCCTTTTTTGTCGAAGTTTCTAAAACATTTTCCCCCTAAACAACAACCATTTGAAGCAAATATGAGAACTATTGGATGTAGTTAGACATATCTTCTAACTATAGCTGTTAAAGCACGCATCAGAATCTGTAGAAGAAGAAGTAAAACCACACTTAGCAACAAATCCTGACTTCTTTATGGGATAAGCAGCAAGTCCGTTTAGGAGACCATGCAAGCAATCAACAAGATCTTCTCACGTATGCACATACTTCACACACTAACCATCTAAAGGTTGAAAGCATACAATTCATCTCCATAAGAGAGAAACAGACTTGAAGATAAGAAAGAAGAATGAAGATGAGATAAGTACACATTTCTTCCCCCTGATTTTGTTGTAATCTATCGAAATATTCAACCGAAACAGAACTCGTCCAAAGAAGGTATGAAAGGAATAATACAAGGAGATCTCTCTTCCCCCTTATAATATTCGATGACAATCGAAATAATCATAACCTATGTAAGCCCGAATATTCGATAATATGACCATGTGTGAAGTATCATAAAACCAGTTAAGCGTAAAAATATCCTGTGAGAATCAACAGCCGGTAAAAACCTCTATTCGTTTCTCCTCTGACTAATTCAATTCCAACCTCTTATCAATTCTGTTGGCTATTTGTAATGACTACCGATGGAGAAAGTTCAATATGACGAACCCGAGAATGAAGCAAAAACCCCCAAACTTGTGACTTAATCTTGTACTGTCCGTGTGACAAAGAACGGTGTACCTTATACCCCAAAACCAAAGTATAATAAGTACTTGAACCTTTTGAAATCTCCTCAACTACGTGAGACACTGAGTACTATAATGTAACTCCTTAAAGTGATAACTACTTTGTAGGTACAAAGAGAAAGAATCACAAAAGCAACTAGATATTCAAGTCTTCGTCATGATCCGTAGCTATTCGAACAAGTCATCTTTGTTGAAGAGGTAGAAAGAAATGACGAAGAAATAAGTACACATCCTTATGAAATACTACTACAATCCCGAATAGGTATAATGAATCAACCCCGTAGCCATTTTCCCAATAAATGCCAAAACTAGCCTTTTGAACAGTTTTCGCGAATCTTTGATAATGATCTATTAAGCGAAAAATGATGTTTTTGTTTTTGTGTTAAAATCAACTTAAACAGCAACATTATACCAAATTTTAGATAAGTGCACTAACAACTTGCAAAATTTCGCAACTAGAGCAACCAATCCCAACGGCAACTAGCAATATTCGAATCCAAGCCCAAGTCACAAAGGATTTTTGATGGCCCATCTATAATTGTTGAGATTCGGTTAAAAGCCCATCTCATGATTTCTTAACATCTAAACAAATCATAACCCTAGATAACTCATTACATAACCTTAAATGTTTCTCACATATTATCAGCCACCAAAAACATGCGTCCCATCTACCACTTCCCATAATCTCTTCCACAAAACTATTCTTATTTCATAAACACAATCCTCCATCTTCTTTGCAGTCACAACAAAACGTCACCCTTATGTTTTCTTTTCCAGTTCATACAAACCCACAACAATCTTGACCATTTCTTTTCGAATTAGAAATTCTTAATGAAGCAAGACCCTTTTGTTTTTGTTATCACTATGTGAGCAGTCAACAAGCAAAACCCCATCGAACGAAACCTTTATGCTACCGTTAAGACTTCAAGACGTATTCTTTCTTCAAGATATTGTTAACCAAGATCTCAGGTAGGTTTGTTAGATCTTTTGTTGTGTTTTAGGACCGAAACAAAGAAAAGAGTATAACAACATTGTTATAGTTCTTTCTCTATTTTTGAAAATTATCATAGATCTATGATGTTTCTTTCTCCCGTGTTATTGATCTTGAAAGATCATGTCTTGAACACAAACGGGTTTATACTGAGATCTTGACTTGTTTTTTAGTATAGGTTCGAGTCTGTTTATGTTGTGAAGATGAGGTATGGTGTTGTGAAGGATGGGATTATGGTAGAGTAGTGGATTTGATAGTGGATTGTTGATGTTGGCATAAATGGTTGTTCTTCTGTTTTCTTTTTCATTTTTGATCTGGTATCACTTGGTAATAACCGAGTTTAAACTGAGTCGACTTAGTGTGACTCATTTTCGGTGTTGTTTGTTCCATTAAAATTGTAACATAAAAAATGGTTCATCGAGAATGGACATTGAAAATGATTACCAAAATTACGGCATCGAAATTAGTCATCTAAAATGTTCATCGAAAAATCTTCATCGAAAATTGCATCATCAAAATCGGATAAGTGTTTGTAGTAATTATAATAGTTGTTTTGGTATCTATTGAAATTGATACAGATCTGTTCCTTTTCCTTTTTTTCATTTCATTCTTGTTAAAAATCTGGTCCATCGAGTATCATATTCGATACAGATCTGTCACATCGAAAACCAATTTTGATATAGATCTGTCACATCAAAAATTAATTTTGATACAGATCCTTGTAGCAGTTAATGGTATAAGAATAGTAGTAGAACTGGCCATCGAAAATAAAAGAAATGATCCCATCAAAAATGAAAAAAACATCGAAAATGAGCATAGTTTAGTAAGCTTATTCCAACAGATTTAGACATCAAAAATCAGTACTTAATTGTGACCAACATACGATAAAACCGTAAGCTAGCAATCTCGATTGCATAAAACACAACCGAGATTGTTAACAATTAAGCACTATTAAGCGGATTAGCATAAATAATAAGCTAAAATTACAAACAAACTCACGATACAAACATAACACCCAAAATAAGCAAACACAATAAGCTGCTGAACGTCATCAAATAAGCTAAAAATAAGCCGAATCTGGACTGAATAAGCTAAATAAGCTGAATCGAATAAGCTAAAAAACATCACGAATTGCCTTTGCAGCTCTGATACCACTTGATAGAAACTAGATTCACGATCTCAAGAGGTCGAGGAAACTCAAAATATGAATAAGCCATTTTAGAGAGAGAAGGTATTTTATTATTGAATGATTAATGAAATATTACAAATGGGAGGTTCACCCTTCTAAGGAAGATTAGAGGGTTTATATAACCATTACACAAGCCATCTTTAGAAATAATAGAACTCTAGTCCTTGTGTTTTAGGCTATAGATAAACAAGAGTAATTCCCGTAAATGATGCCACATTACTAATCCTAACACGTCTTGACCTCTATATCACCACAAATTCATGTAAGAATCTCATGTCACTCTATTTTACTAATATTTAACATATCATGCTCCATTTCATATCACCACTATAGATTTGTTGTGTTGGAAATTAACTTAAACAAAGATACAAAACTAGGGTTTGTTGATAAGAAAATGGGTAATCTTGTGAACGAGTTTTGATATGGTAATGAACTCTTTTGGTAAATTTATTTTAACCACAAGATACTTTAATGTCTTACTAATATTTCTACGCTAACTTCATGGTCTAAAGCTACTGACTAAAGCTACTGACTTCGTGTCTTGTAACCATAATTTGAATGTCTTAAACTTTGAATCTGAAAGTATGGCCATACAATTTGGAAACGTAAGAGATGGACCTAAGTGTGAGCATTCGTTTCGAGTCGATTGGTTAAGTATTGATTGAGTTATGAATGTTTTAAGTCACGTATAAAATTTGGACAGCTTGTGTATTTTTTGCTTTAACATTGAAATGTATTACACATTATTTTTAAGTGTTTATCACATCTAAAGCTTTATAAAACTTCACCACAAGTTTATATGGGTGATAAAACTATATATCCTATCCATGTAAGCCATTTGTCCTAGATTTCTACTTGAATTTATCTCATCCATGGAAATAATCCATGAAAATAATCAAAACACTTTTGTCAAATTTTCGGCATTTAAGAAGTCGTTAGATACTCAATTTGAATCATTTGCGTCCACATTCTCTCCATTCCATTCATGGTCAATGTTCTGTACTCCGAAGACTCATCTATTGACTCTTGCCGAATGAATCAAAACTCTTTCATTCCCTTTGAAACCAATGTCGCAACTCTAAAAGAAATAAACTCAATCCTTAACAATATCTGGAAAAAACCATTCTTTCCTCAAACAAAATCTCAAAAGAAGAACTTCGTGGTGAACTAAGATCCTTGAATGAAATCATTCAAAAAAATGCTTGTGGGTATACTCAAGAATGACTCACCTTTTCTTCCTGCATCATCATGTCACATGATGTATTGCATCTTAACTAGCACTCCATTCAACTTTGCATACTTTCTAATTAAAAGAATCGAAAATATCAAATATCAACCAAATACCCCAATACCATATGGAATAATTCTAAGTCGTCTATATGAAACATTATCAAAACAATCTTTTATCTTTTTTCGTAATCCATAATACATAAAAATATTGGGGATCATGAAACTGGGTTCATCCTTCCCATCTTGAATCAATTATCTACATATCTTCTGAAGAGCGTCAAGTGTTGATTCAAATATATGATTGAAATTCTTCTTCTTAGATATTAGCTTGCTAGAAAGACATGCTGATGTAATATTTACTTATTCTCTTCTGGGTTTAATCAAGTACGTGTATAATATGTCTACAGTATTAATTACACTGACTTTATATCCGTTTGTGTACTTTATAGTAGACATTTTAGTCATTTATATGCTTTAACTTGGCCATATTACATGATTTATTCACTTCCTTAGTTATATTATGTGATACTTGAAGTGATGGAAATGCCAAAAAAAATCATTCATCATTGACCACTCTGGAAAAAGATTTAATTTTTTGTAAAATTCTAAAACCCTAGAAAAACGGCCCCCTTAACAGGTAGACGGCCCCCTTCTATATTCGGGACCGCATAACAATAAGGGATTCCATCAGGGAGTAATACGAAATATTCCTTGTTCCCCTTCTTGGTCGGCATCTTTGACCCTATTTTTCCTAGGTCTAGCTGCCCTTTCCCTTTAATACTAAACACCTCCTTAGAACTTTCTTACATCCAATAAAACTATGCCTTGCCCAAAATCTTTTTCGTCTAATATAAACATCATCCTTATCAGTCTAAATCACCACTGTCTTTATAAACATTCTCTTCAATAATGCTCCTAAATTGTCATCTTCTAACACATCGCCGCGTGATCTTCTCACGAAAACACAAAAGAGAAATTCTTGAACCTTAGAGACAATGTCATAATCTTCCACCTTCACCACCTTCTCCTCCACCAAATAAGACCTCACCTCCTCTATCTCTAAGTAACTCACTACCTATATCTCCACCAAACTCTCTAATCTTTGATACCACTTCCTTGCCTCCTTCCCCTAACTCATCTAATCCTACATCCTCTCTTTTAATACCGCTACAAATTTCGACTTAAAGTCATAGTTGAAAACAAATTGCATGAACTCTTCACCTTTCAAATCTTCTGGATATGCAACATTCTACATGCTAATTGATGTTAACCAATCGATATTCCCTCATCAACCATTCACTCCACCCTCTTTTCTAGCCAAGTAAACTTTCATGTCGACTTTCGTCTGTTGCGTTGGAACTCGTTAAACTCTTTAATGTTTTGAAAGATGACCTCAACTGAATCAAATCTCTCATAATTAGGCCCTCAACTATTTTCCCCTCATCCATCACTACAAACTCTCCTTCAAATATCTACTAAATAATCTTCCTTTCATTAAGATGCCCTAAAACTATTTTGCTACGATTATCTTATGTTGTATCTTCATATATTATCTTATATGGCTATGTATGATCTTTTTAGAATTTGAATGAACTTTATTTATGAAGTGTGGATTATAATGATGAGATATTTGTCATGCTATGTTGGTTTGCACTTATATTTTTAACCTTGTTTTGTAGCAAACAAACTATCGTAAGATCGATCCCTTGGTGCCCGAAACGGGGGCGCATACGTCTAAGGCATAGTTAGTGTCTTGTAATCGTTCAGACTAGTGTCTGTTTGCTATATCTCTTATAAAACTTGTAGCGTTCAACCTTTTGGAGATCATTTTAGAGACAGAACTTCGACCAAAAGGGGGAGAATAGAATTTTTAACTCATTAAATAATTTATAAATTTCCAATTTTAATACTAAATGAGTTTATGTTTTGTCCATCATCAAAAAAGGGGGAGATTTGTTAATACAAATATTGTCTAAAAACGTTATTTATATTTTTCGACCTCTCGATGTTTTGATAATAACAAAATGTAAAAACGTTTACGATAAATTAAAGAGTTTATAAATTAATTAATCGGAAAATTCCATTTCTAAGATTAATCACTTAAGTCAGGGATAAACAAATCATTAAACATGATTACGTGATCAGAAAATAATTTTTATTTCCTAAAACTTACATTTTTTTACAACAAGTATTTTTTACAAAAAATATAACACAAATTATTTTTATAAAGAAAAAATAGTTTTATTAAATATGTAATTTGAAATCGATTTTCCCCCAAAATGCGAAGGGTTCTACAACAGATTAAATCCTTCCCACAAAAGACAAAAAAGGGGAGCGTAGTCTACGGCAGCCCCCTTATAGGCCTGGCGGCCCCCTTATATATAAGGGACCGTCGGAACCGCCGTCAGTACAACGGCTCTTTTTTGTGCCTATAAATACTGGGCCACCCCTCTGAAAAACAGAACCTCTTGCCATGAATTTTTTCAGATCTGTTATTCTCTCTTCTTCCTTTCTTTCTAAAACACATATCTTGTTCTTGTTGTTATCGTGATTAATTCTTTCTTTCCTCATTCTTTTCTAATTCAGTGCAAAGAGAAGAACTATCATATTCTTCTACCTACGATTTGTTTATCAATTGTGATCTCTCTTCTCTTCCTCCTCAAGAATAACATAATTCTTCTTACATTGTACTTTGTATTGTTGTGTAATTTGGATTGAGTGTAAGATCCAATAGTGTAATTATGTGTATGGTCAGTGATTTGGAATGTGTGTCAATTCCAAGGGTATATATCCTTGTGAGTGTTATAAAGGACTTTGTGAAGTCTACTAGATTGGTGCTAGCTAAGATTGGAATCAGGACATCTACGACTTAGATCGGAAAAGAAAGTATGCGGGGGGGGGGGGGGGGGGACGTCGTGTAAACGTTTTGTCCCGCCTAAACGGTTTTCTCCTCCTAAGGGGCTTGTGACATAGTGAATTCTCGAGGGGAGTACTCGAGGAGTGGAGCAGGAACGAAGAGTGTGCTTTCGTTGCCGAACCACTATAAATCATGGTGATCTTGGTTTGATCGTTTCTTTCTCTATCTCTTTATTTTGGTTATGGCTTAATTAGTTCATTTATATTAGATATTTTAGTTGTATTCATATTGTTGATGATTGACAAATAATCGCAATCTACAATTTTCTAAGCAAAGTTTTTTAAAAACGACCAATAAACAGGTAAACTATTTCAACCCCCCCTTCTACGTTTCTTACAAAAAAGGTTGGAGATAAAATAGTAAGCAATAAAACTTGACAAACATATATATACTATATATATTATATATTAGATACGATATATATATTATAT
Source organism: Tanacetum coccineum (assembly GCA_026074375.1). Taxonomy (NCBI): domain Eukaryota; kingdom Viridiplantae; phylum Streptophyta; class Magnoliopsida; order Asterales; family Asteraceae; genus Tanacetum; species Tanacetum coccineum. Next base: position 13,416 of record BQNB010052766.1, on the reverse strand, counting down.
TATATTTATTATATTTATTTATATATATTTAGTTTATATATATATGTATATGCGCTTGAAATTTGGAGGCTTAAAACAAGTCGGTGGCTTAAAGCGGTAAAACTCTAGTAGGCTTTACCCTCGTGAGAGACCTTACGTTCAAATAGGTGATAAACTAACATTATTAATGTGTGTGCTGGCCTCAGATCACATTTCATGGTATTGCAAATAATTCTTAAGCATCATATTAACTTGAATAATATACCCAAATTTTAATAAGCATAAGATGCTTTAGAGTATACGATTGGTCGTTATATAAAAAAACTCATTGTCTCATCAGCAATTTGTACTATATTTGAAACCTTAACTTAACTTCAATAACACTATTTCCTGCATCATAAAGTTATAAGACAACCATTGCCCCTACACTTGACTTTATAAAACACAAAGAACACAAAAAAAGTAAATCGCGGTGATGAGTACGGCTGCGGTAAACATAGCAGAGGGACCGGTCTTGTGGTGGGGTGGTTTCCGTTGGCTGTTATCCGTCGGTGTTACAGGCATCAACCAGTGTTTATACGCAACGTTTGTCTGTGCTAATTTTTGTACGCGATTAGTTTTAAAACTCGTGATTAATCAAATATAAGGTAAAGTAAAGAAAATACTTTCTCTCGTCCCAAAAAGTGTCATGTTTGACTTTTCAGAGTCAAACTAGTTTAATTTCACTTTAAATTAGTCTTTTTATCTTATATAAAACTGAGGAAAATTATAGAATGATAAATACACTTAAACTCAATCCATTACATACATTTTGCTATCAACTATATATGACACACACAAAATAGTTAAGTAAAGTTAAACTAAAGGTATGTATGGCAAAACTAGCTGTAAGCGTGATCTTGTTGTAAGCTGCAACTGCAAAGCTTGTGAGTTAACATTGAGCTCTTTAGAAATCATGTTGTATCTTTATGTTTCAATTATAAGTGTCTGGTAGTATTACGATGTGATTGTAAATGTAGAAGATGTAAAATTGACTTAAAAAGACATATTATATAGATTAATGTATGGTTAGCAGGGTATGATCAGTCAATTCTATAGTTTTAAGCATGCTGACCTATCAATTTTAAAGCTCTCACGGATCAACTTGTCATGTTGGAAGTCTACTCGTTTAAAATCAAAAGCTTGAAGTTGTAGCTTCTAAACAAGCTACATTGTTCTGCGAAGAGCACTAGTTTTTATAACAAAATACTTAAGAAATGTTTGGTAGAGAGAATTTTAAAGATTAGAAATAAAGCAGAGAATAGTATTTCAGAGAATTGAAATTATTTGAGAAATTTATAGAATTCCACTATTTGGTTGCGTCAGAGAATTGAAATAAAAAATAATAATGCAAATTGTTTTTTCTTTCAAAAACATCTAAATAGAAAAAGATTATAATGCCACCCATAAAAAATTTCAAAATGTTTTAAGCACGAAATGTTGCATGTAATTTGTTTACATAATTTTTTTAACAAGATTCATTCTTTATTAAATTTTATATGAAAGTGATTACAAAGAAAGTAATAAAATAAAATTAAAACATTTTTAAAAAAAAGAAAAATCCATTTCTTCCAATTATTCTCTACAAAATAATAAAAAATAGAGGTTCAAAATTACAGTACTCAATCTCTCTCAAATTCTTTACCAATTTCTCTTTAATTATTTACTTTTTATTTCTTTCTGTCAAACAAGAGAAATAAATCCAATTATATTTTTCTAATGGGAAAATTCCATTTCTACACCAAAATCATTTATGAAATGCAATCCTATCACAAAAAACATTAATTCATAAAATTGTCCCAAGATAACTTGGCTTCTGGGCAACTAGGAAGAATATGCCAAGTGTCTTATTTTTTATTATTAAAGGACAAAATATGTAAGGTATGTGTAAGGTATATGTACCTTAATGTTTTTAGGAAAACTACTACTTTTTGGACAACTTATGTATGAGCGACTGATTTTTGGTCAATTTACCACTACACCTTTTTAATAAATAAGTGTATAATATTTTGTTGTACTTTGTAAGATCCACTTTTTATTTTATTAACAATCCAAAAATACACACACTAAAAAAACACACACGTCTAATTCATCCTCCCCCAACACCATGAACACATCCTGTTAATCATTTGTTAACCCTAACCCATCACACAATCACCCCCTTAATCCTTGATAAATCCATCAACACATCATTCCCTAATCTGACTATACACGGATGCTCACCCTCGTTTATCTATATTATTAACATGGCTTAAAATCTAATGACTTGTATGATGTAAAATTCTTTGTTAGCGTCTGTGTTAAACTTCTTGGAGAAATTAAAGATCTTTTGGAAAGGAATCCTACTCGTGAAAGGTTATTTAGAATAACTGTTTTTGGTCCTTGGTTGGATATTTTGTCGTACGACAATGATAACCATTTGATGCATTATGTGTTGCAGCATTAGGTATTTGTCTTTAAGATTCCTTCTGATTGTCCCCCACTTATATTCCATATTGGCGATCATTGGTTATAATTTGGCCAAAAAGAATTTTGTTTGATCACTAGTTTTTGATTTGGTATTGTGTCAGAAAAACATAAGAAATCTTGTCCTTTTTGTGAGCGTTTATTTCCTGAAAAAATAACCAAAAAGGTGTAAAGAGATTAAAGTTTATTGAACCTTTGGGAGTTCTTAGACATAAAAAAACATGGTTAGGTTTGTCCGTCATGTATGCGGTAAGAGTTTGTCTCTTAATTGTTGTTGAGTTACCGGTTTATGGGTTAAAGAGACATTGAAATTGCCATCCCTTAGCAATTATTTGTCTTGCGTGGAGATTTTGATTCTTGGAATGATTATCCTTGTGGTGAATACATGTGGGTTTTTTTTATAAAAGGTCTGTCAATGGTTTGCTTTAGCTCGACTATGTGGCAAGATCATTTGAAAAGAGACAGCAAAATTCAGATTATCTTACCCCTCTTACATTTTATAATGGTTTCGCTTGGGCTTTCAAGGTTTTTATGTGTTCTCTTCTTTATAACTGTAAATTTGTTGTTATTTATCTTGGTTTAAGTATCGCTGGTTTTTTTATAAATAGTAGGACAAAGTATACGCGCTGTGAACTGACTAATATTAGATATGGATTTTAGAGAGTTACCCAAACAGCAGAAAATGGTGGTCGAAGAAGGATAATGTGTTACCGCGTGCTCTTGCATGGTCAAATGTTACAAAGTTTGAGAAAAATGATATAATGTTCTATTTTGGGAGCAGCTAAACAAAACAACTATCTTATTTTAAATAATGGTGATAATTACTGCTTTAATATTAACTTTAAGCTATTTTAGTTTTAATTTTTCTTAGATTTAGCGATATAGATGCTAATTTTCGAGACTTTATGCAACCTCGTTGTAGAGAAGCAAACGGATGGTTTTTGCAAGTATTCAATTTTTCAACGGTTTGCTTGATGAAGACTATAAGTTTCCAAGATGATGGTGTGGGTGTGGTCTCCAGGCAACTGTGTGATTTGCAATCACATTTTGTCTCAGTCGGTTTCTGTTTTGTCAGCCCCGATTCACATCAGAACGGGGGTTTTTTAAAAAAAATAAAAACAAGAGTTGCAAAACAATTAAGATGATTTTTATTGTAACTGGGGGAGACGGTTGTTTTTGTTTTGATTCAGAGGGAGGTGCTACAAATCCCGAGTCTAATAAAGATAAACTACCCACGTTAGCTGATGTTCTTGATGAAGTTCGTGCTCTTAGAAAGGAAGTTGCTTTGGTTATGTTTGATGATGCAAGGATTTTAAAACTAGAGAGAATTTTGAATGATAACTTTATGTTTCGTAATGATATCAGCCCAAACGGTAATCATAATGCTGTCAACCAAGGATTATCTGGTTCGGCTAATTATTCCATGGTTCGTATCTATCAAATATTATTTGAATTACAATTTTTTTTGTTTTATAATGCTGTGACCAATGAATTATATTTTTGGAATTACAGTCAACTTGTTCTCGTCCTGATATTGATAATGCCGAAGTTGCCGGTCATGTAATTGGAATTCACAAGGCAGATGGGAAGAATGATAGCCCAAACGCTAATCAGAATGGTGTTAAGAAAGGATTATCTTGTTCGGCTAATGATCCCCTGGTTCGTATCAACCTATATCAAAAATCACTTGAAATATAATTAATTTACTTGTATATTGCTGTGACCAATAAATTATATTTTTTAATTACAGTCAACTTGTTCTAGTGCTGATATTTTGGATGGCGAAGTTGCTGATGCTTTAATTAGAATTCACAAGGCAGATGGGAAGAATGATAGCCCAAACGTTAATCATAATGTTGTAAACAAAGGATTATCTAGTTCGGCTACTGGAGTTATAACCTTTTATGATTCTCTTAGTTGGGTCTGCAAAAATAGGAGACCATGGTGGCGAACGATGAAGAGAACATTGCCACATCAACTTACTTTGTATTTAAACGAGCATGAGGTTTTACAGAGCAAGGGCATAGCAGTTGAGATATATGAAATCAAATACATGTTTCCAAAGGTTGTTAGGCAAGCAGACGATTATGGGGACTGTGGTGTATCGGGGTGTATCTTTTTATACAGATTGAGCCGTAACCTACCATTGATAGTCGATGACCCTCTACAAACAGCGCTAGCCTATCGTGAACGGATGCTTCAATACTTTTGGAGGCACAAGATTCAACCAGAAAAAACTATAGTATTGGATGAAGGTACATACCAACTCATCATGTAGGTGATAAATGGCATGCAAAATTGATTTAGTTTGTGAAAGTTAAAAAATTTGAAAATGACAACTGTTTTAGTCTTCTTATTAAATAACACTATTTCAGAAAGTCTAGACTATAACAACTACAACAAAGTACATCAACACTAAATTGTTCCTGTAAGTTAGGTATATTGTCATAAATGAGTGGGGGTTGAATATAATTAAGTATTTTTTTTCACTTTCAATCTTCACAATCTACAATTTCAATCTGAACCCACTTCATCTTTAATCTTATTACTCAAATTTTCAAAAAAATGTCAGACTACATACCGTTTGAAATGCAAATCGAGATAATGAACAGACTTCCAGTTAAGTCTTTGCTCCAGTTTCGTACTGTATCAAAGTCTTGGAAGTCTTGCATAGACTCTTCCGCCTTCTTCTTTAAGTACGGTGTTCGTAAGTCTCTCAATGATGTATTTTATTTAACCTATAATCATGGTTTTCAAGGTTCTATGATATGTGTAGATGATAATTTAATCCACACCCCAGCTTTAACAAACCTTCATATAGTAAATCTGAAACCGATTGGTACTTCTCAGGGAATTTGGTGTTCTTCATATGGTAATAACATGATGGTTTCTATTGCAAACCCATCGATTAGAAAAAAGGTTGGGGTTTTTGTCCTAAATAGTCAACCAGATTCTTGTAAAATACTTTTAGGCTTTGATGTCCGTCCTAACAATCTAGACCCCACCGTTGTAAAAATTTCATACCCGTCTTCCATCGAAGGCAATTGGTCTGTTTATGTATTTACACTTAGCTATCTAAAATGGGACCAACTTGACATTAATCGTTTGCCCCACAATTCAATTAGATTCAAACGGTCAACACAAGCAGTTGTTGGTCATGAAAGGATTTTAGCTGATATTGGTGATAGTTACAAGCATTACCTACTAGTTTCATTTGATATGATTAACCACTGCTTTCAAGTCATTGACATACCAGACATTGTAACGCAAGGTCTTTCGGCTCCGTTATATGTTTCCAAATTTGAAACTCGCTCGTACTTTCTGGAAATATACCTATACCCGAATACTATGTATTTGTCTGTTTCTAGTTATCAATTGATGGTGGTTCTATAACATCGGCTTCGGCAATCATGACCATGCCCTCTAATCATTTTCTCAAATTACTGGGTTTTAATAACCATGACTTACCAATAGTGGAAGCAGCTACTGGCCACATTATGGATCACACGGTACAAGTGTACATGGGAAATTCATAATCATTTAAGAATGTGGCTATCCAAGGAAATGCTGGTTCGTTCTTTGTTGGTCTAAACAACGAATCACTGATTCTTGCTGCTCACCCAGATCATTCACTTTATTGTGCAGGCTAATCTTTATGCAGGTTTCTGGAGTAGAGGTCTCATGTCAGATGTGGATTTGGTGAAGGTTTTCAGTCATGGCCTGTAGTATTGGATAATGATGTAACCGTCGTTTAAAACTCGTTGTCTGTATTAACATATACTAGTTTATTTTGTTTAGATTGTGGTACTATAATATTTTCTAGTTTTAAGTGTAGGATATTATGTAATTATCATATGCGGGTAGGTCTGTAATCACTTATCGTCCTGCAAATTTCCATCGACAAGTTAGTTGAAACTTTGTGACATTATGTTGCATTTGCATTTACCATGTTTAATTATATGGAATATAATTTAAAGCTGTTTAATCTTGTAAACAAGTAATTGTAAAACTTTTAACAACCACACTAACAGATACTAGTAAATTGCAATCTTATAATTTTCAATTTAAGTAACACAGTAGTAATAGATACTGGTATGGTGCAAGTTGATATTAGACATAAAACATTGTTTAAAAGATAAAAAATTGTAAATTGTGCCACTAGTAGGTGAATGTGGTTAACTCCAAACTTTAATACTAGTACTTTATTGGTTTGGTTCATTAAGTTCCCTTCTATATATACATCACATTCCAGAAATGCATTACATCAATAACAAAACCAAACGAGTTCTCTTAAGTTCAAGATCTTTTTAGTGTATGAAGAATTAAAATATGGTGTGTTACTCCCAAATGTTGTAAATTACTCGAATCTAGTGCGTTATGTGAAGAAGAAGTTCAAGGTTGGTGATGCAAACCAAATATCTTTATCCTACAACATTGGTTCTATCTCCCTCAACATAATAGACGATGATGATGTACGTTTTTTTGTGAATGAAGTGTCTGGAGAAGAGGTAAAAAAAACTTTTCATTAAACTAGGTCAACCAACCAAAGAGGTAACTCCGTCTTCAAATCAAAAACCTTTAGATATAGATCTGAATGTTTCCTTGTTTCCCAACCTAAATTTTATTCATCAATGGAAAGAAAAAAAAACTCACTTATGTTTGTTCCATTCCCACCACATGCACCTACACTTGTTACTGAAAAAAAGCACAGTGTTAAATTCACCAAAAAATATACATTTGATGAGAAGGAAGCGTGCATCTATGAGATAGCTCTTAAATGTTTAAAGAAAGGGTATCAATGTAAAGTTCGTAACTCATGTCCTGAACGGTATGCTATAGAATGTGTGCAACCAGATTGTTATTTGGTACAATATTCACATTCGTAGGATAAGGTAATGAACAAAATGGCGAATACAAACATAAACCACAATCATTGCATTTTAAAAAACCCAAATTCAATCCAATCATCAAAAATGTTACATCTAAAATTGTTGAGTAAATTAATACTACCAAAAGTTAGGGATGTCACAAGGGTATATAGACCAAAGGGCCCATGATGTGAATATGGAATGGAATATATACGTTTCATACAAGAAAGCTTGGAAGGGGAAACATATCGCATTGGCATCAAGTCAAGGATGTCCTATTGAATCATTTGCTCAGTTTCCTTTTTATTGTTATAACTTAAAGAAGGAAAATGAAGGCACTGTTACAGACATTGAAACAGATGATAGAGGACGTTTTAAGATGTGTTTCATAGGCTTTGGTGGTGCGGTAAGCATATTCTAAAATTTTTGATTAAGTATCCATTCACATGTTTTACCTTATATTTGTGAATATTTTGCAAGTGTGTTACATTCTAAGGTTTTAAACAATCTTATTGAAAAACAGTTCTTACATTAAGCCTGCAAAGTAGCATATGTTTTTAACCACATCTCATACATAAACAAAGCAAAGCTAGTATTTTGTCATAATAAATTACAATATAACCATAAATTTAGCAACTACCAAAAGCTTTAACTGATCCATGAACCCAAAATCCCCATCATTCATGGAGTTGGTAGCATTCCTATGGCTTTCCATTTCCATCAAGAAGTCACCTTTTCCTTTCCTTGGGCATAGGATTAAAGTTTCAAAAGGCGTACTTAACTAACTAACTAACTTTTTTTCTTTTCTTTATTTTCTCTAAATTTTGGTAAAATTGCTTCTACAATGTTTATCATATCTTTAAGTTCATCCAACTCCTTCATTGATGGGTCCTTATTCTTTTTATCTACAATTTTAGGAAAAAAACAGAACATTATAGATACTCAATTGGTGAAAATACTACTATGACACCAATTTAGTAAAAATACATACGATGTGTCAACAATACATGGCAGATTACACAAATGGGATTCCCTCACCTCCAATAAAGTGTATTATAGGGGAACAATACATGGCAGATTAAAACACATAAAAAACTATAAATGAAAATAAAAATAAACCACTTACCTCTAACCATTTTGATTAATTAGGGTTGTTTTTAATAATAGGGCGGGGTTTTTTTTGTGCAAATTAGTTTTGGCTTTATGTGTTTTTGTTATTTGATCGGTTATAAATGAAATAAAAATTGTTTCTAAAATGTTTGCAAATATAGTCCCTGTGGTTTTGGGTATTAAAAGTGAATAGTTACCCAAAACTATAGGTTGTTTAGATTGCCCCTATTGTAGACAAAAGTTGCCCAGTTTTAAGCAACTAGGTTTTTATTAACATATGTGTATAAATTATTTCCAAACACACCTACAAAACGTATAAACTGAAAAAATACCAACTTGCAAGTGGTATATAATGGATTTTAGTTTTTCCTAATTAAGTATTATATCATAAATGACTTTTTAACGTTTATCTTGTAATAGATTAAGAGTTTTCTTAAGCTTAGAATTGTAGGTACGCTGATACATAATAAATGCCGCAAAAAAAAAAAAAAAAAAAAGCACATTTGAAAGGGACTTACTTAGGAACAAATCTTGTTGTTGTTGGCATGGATGGAAACAATCAGATTATACCTATTGTCGCTGGTGTGTCACAAGGTGAGACTGGTAAGTCTTGGACATGGTTTTTGAGAAAGTTGAAAGAGTGCATAGGCGAAGTACCAAATTTAGCAATAATATCAGACAGACATTATGCAATTACACTTGCATGTAACACTGTTTTTCCAAATTTGTTTCATGGTTATTGTTGTCGTCATTTGATGATGAATGATGGTATGCAAAGTGATAATTTTAAGAAGTTATACTGGAAGACATGCAAAGCGTACATGCCTGCCGATATTGAAAAACTTATGTCTGATATTCATGTTGTAAGACCTGATGCACACCAAAAACTAGTTGATGGCAGAATTAAGAAATAGTTTAGGGCAAAGTGCCTTGCAAATAGATACAACTATATGACATCAAACAGCGTCGAATCAATCAATGCGTTAACAAAAGACGTGAGGAAAATTCTAATAATCTCCCTGATGGATTGGTTTAGAGATCTTCTTCAAAAATGGTATTATGAACGTCGACAAAAATATGAAGGTAGTAATTAATCAGTTTTTTTAACTATTCAGTGAAAAATATTATGAAACATTTTTCCACTAACCATTTTGTGCTAATTTAAATGTTAGATGCACCGGATGACGAACTTACACCATGGGCAAGTGCCAAAATAAAGTACCGATGCTTAAAGAGCTCAAATTGGAGTGTAAAAGGGATTCTTCAGTACAAAATCTATGAGGTCCGGGACAACAATAGAATACATAAGGTTTATTTGGATAAAGCTGAATGTATGTGTCGCATATGGCAGTTATTGAGGTTACCATGTGGTTACGTTTGTGCAGTGGCCAGAGTTGAGGGTTTAACTTCTGTTAACTATTTGGCAAAACCTTAGTTTTTAAATAAAACAATTAAGGGTACATATGAAGGATTGTTTTTTCCTGTCAAAGATGTTTCAACTTGGCAAATTCCATATGAAATCCAACAAGTATTGCCACCTGATATGGGTAAGAAACAGTCTGGTAAAGGGGAGGGGCCGATAATTAATAAGTGTGGAAGGTGTGGTGTAAAGGGACACAACCGAACTGCTTGTAGTGTACCCTTACCTAAAATACAAGTAAGTATTAAATTATAAAACAAAGTTTATATTGTTTTTAGTAGCAACTAATGTATACTTACGTTGTAATGTACAGAACATGGTTAGAAAGAAACTGAAGTCTACACAGCAGGAAGAATCTAGTCAAGGAAACAACTACTGGAGCGAGTCACAACAGGAGGCAAATAATGATGTCTATCAGCAGTGCGAGATGTATGAGCCACAACACGTGACAAATTATACGGAAGATATGTATCACCCGCACCAGGAATACACTGATCAGTACTTTATGTATCAGCATAATCCTCAGTCAACAAATCTGCCCATGAACGGTTTGTCACAGTGGCTTAACATCCCCAATAAACTTCTACACCTAGGTGGGCCATTACTTAGTATTTTTATACTTTCAACGACTGTCTATTAAACTTTGAATTCGGATAACTAAACCAATTTTCCCTAACTTTGAAGGGTAATACTAGTATAACAATGCACAGCGAAGTAGAGGGCCATTATAAAAGACGTGCTTAGTAATACAGAGTATAAAGATACTTAGAAGTTCATACAACACTAACTTGATGGTAATTGTTGTGCACCACATACATATAGTGACAACAGGCTGTGCTTAATATATATATATATATATTATGCACAACTGCCATATGCTTACAAAAGATGACCTTAATTATAAGTTTTTACTGAAACATAGATACAGTTATAAGTCCAGATGTGCTTAAACATAAACACTTACCTTGTTATTTATTCCAAATCTTTGACCTCGGTGTTAGAGGATCTAGCTGGCAGTGATACTTGTTTCGTGACTTGTGGATCATCATCAACCGCATCGACATTCAACCCAATCAATCTTCCCAAACCTCGACCATGCCCTCCTATTACAACTCTTTTCCCGCAACCTTTCCATAACCTCATAGTCTTTGAATTGTTTAGACATCTTGTCTTTCTAGTAACATTAACCTTATTACTACACTTCTTCTTTAATACCAACGGCAATGTATAGGCTAAAGTATCAGTGACTACATCATCCAATACAACATTGTTTGAGAATATTTCTTTATCCATATTTGGAAGTGAATGACCATTGTAAACAACATTTTCATGTACCAAATCACAATGTTTACTTGAACCTTCAACATCATCTACAGCCAATCCTTCATATTGCCAATTATCATCCAAGACTAACTCATCATATACACTGTTACAATGCAAAAAATCCCCAAACAGATTCTTACAGGGGAATTTAATATCTTTTCTTCTTGGTTTCAGAGGGGGAGTTCTTAGGTAAGGTGAACCAGCTTCTTGTTGTTCCCATTAAACAAGTTCATGAGGAGACATAGAACAAGCATCTATCTTCCTTTTTTCATGACTTTTTAGTTTAGACTTCACTTCTTCATCAAACGCATCTAAAGTCAAAATTTTAAATTAATATTCTGCTAAATTCTTTAGAAGATGGGCACTATACAAGTTAATTAAGCCATACTTTTTAGCTATATCATACAGTTTGTTCATATCACAATAACCTTTAAGAATTGTTAAACCTTATTCTAGGCTACATCTAGGAGAACAGACAAAGATGCCCTAAATCTCACATTCTAGTTTGTAGGACAACATATCTAGCATCTTAGAGAATATCATCCTGTTTGACTTAGATAACTTTAGAGTTAAGTTCTTCCCATGTTCATACCTTAAAGGGTATTCGTTAAAAACACCATCATAGTTAACTTCAGACATAAAATAATTTTTAGGTAATTCATTTGTCCTGTAAGAAAAAAAGTTTCACATATTAAGTTTTTAATAATGATTTATAAAATGTGAACATAAATACTAACACATAATCAAAAAGATAATTCCATACCTAGCAAAATAACCATAAATAGGGTTAGAAAAAGGCTTGGTTGATGTACTTGTGGACTCTTGAACAAAACTCATCTACTTGTACTTATTTGATTTAGTGGTAATTAGAAGTTGTGTGCTTGGTTATAGTTGTATTTACTGAAATTTCAATATTTAAGTACAATGGGCTTTATAAACTCATCTACTTGTACTTATTTGCAATTGTTATTTTATGTGGGCTTTGCCTAGTTAATTAAGAGGATATGAGTCCGGCTAAATTGTGGGGAACCTTTTACACTAACGGCATGACACTCATGAATATCAATAAATGTATATACGCCAAAGTACATTATGTATGATGTATGGAATGGAATATATATGTTTCATAAAAATGACCTTTCAAGAGGAAACATTTAGCTGTTACATAAGTTTCCTTAACGCTTCATTTAGCAAGGCTGGTGCATCCAAATAATAACAAACAAATCTTAAAATAAAATGATAATGAGTTGTACACACAAAATATTACAATACTTAATAAATCCATAAACATAAAGTAACTACTTAGTTTTGTTTGCTTGAAATTACATATTAGCAAGATAGTCAAAATCTTGAACTGATGAACTAGCCAGATCAATTTAGCAACATGGACGTGTAAACCCGAAATAGGCATTAAAAATCTAACATTGCATTTTTCATTAAAAAACAATTTAAAGTTAGTTAAGGCAACATGGATATTTAACTGGAATTCATAAAGATGAGCAAGTTAATTGACACACATTCGTAGTTGATCTCTGAACCATTGTTGTTGATCCGATAGGTTGAACAAGACCAACATACTCAACCTCAACCACTTTAGCTTTTCCATTAATAATGGCTATTTTGTAATTGGTAACGCTAACCTGACTTTCCTTGGTTGGTGAAGGACCAGGGAATTCATACATTATTTCCTTCCCCTTACGACTTGTCTGAACTGACTTTCTACCTACAGGATCATCATCAACCATTTTTTGCTTTTTTCCTTAAACCCTCTTTAGTTGTCTTACCACCATTCCTTTTAATCCTAGTGCTAAATGGACTTGAACTAGAGCAACGCAAGGCATCGTCCTCTTCTACCTAAACCATGTTTCTTAAGTAATACCTCCTTAAATCCTGTTGCTTATGAGTAATATACAAGTAAATTTTAACACTCCTTTCCGCATCAGCAAAGAATGAATGGACATCATTATCAGTATGGATTAACTTCAGACCTTGTTCAAGTGATTTGTTTGGTAAACAATAGAACAAATCCCATTTGTATTCAATTATGTTAGAACAAATCCAATCTAGGCATGTAGGGAATATATCCTTATCACAAGTGAATGCAGAAATACTAGAAACTGACCGATTAACATACCTTAGAGGATCAAACTCAAAATACCCATTTTTGTGTATTTTAAAGACAACTTCATCCATGATAGGCATATCATATGT
>BQNB010052765.1:14811-40330 GCA_026074375.1 Tanacetum coccineum | reverse complement strand
CGTCAGGATTAACAAGCGACGCCGTCAGAGTTGTGGGCCTATATATACAACCCTTATTTTTTTAGGTTTTGTGTCGAAAAAATGTGTGGAAATCGTTAGTAAGCTTTGGAGCAGACCTTTAGGTCGTTTTAAGGTTTCTTAACCCTTGTGTACTCATCATAACTCCATGTTTAGTTGAAGTGAAGTTCTTTATCCCTTTTAATCATTTGATATGTCTATGTGTTGTTTGATTAATTGTTCTTCGCTTTCAATTAACATGCTTGGCTACATCTAAATTATTTTTGCTTATGATTGCATGAAACCTAGTTGTTTATCTTTTGTTATTACTTATTGTTAATGATGTGCACGTTAGGCTTTAGAAAACTAGCTTCTTAATTGCAAAGCAAAGATGTCTAGGGAAACACAACTAGGTTAGAGGAAGTCCAACAATAGTCTTGATACTACCTTGCCATTTGGGTGGATTCTGAGTTAGGTGTTTAATTTATTAGATACTTACACATTCCATTACGAGGGTGATGTGTCGTTGTGTAGGTGTTATTTATGTATCAAGTTTTACTATTTATTTTATGCTGACTATACCTAAAAACAACACTTTAACTGGCAGTGTACCCGGTCAGATGGAGTTTCGTGGTAAGTAGGGTGTCGATCACTAAGAGTGGAAGTTAACTCTTAATTCTACTGGTATTTTATATATCTAGTTTTGATACTAATCTAACCTAATTATTCTAATTAAACCTAAACTAACGCAAATGGGGGTTTTCAGCCTAAGAGACTGGCACGAGTTTAGTTTTAATTATCCTAAGGTGATGGCAAATAATGCACACAAGTGATTAACAAAAGATATGGAAGAGGTCGGATCTTAGGAAAAACGTATTAGCCAGTTTAATCTAATAATATGCCTTGATTGTCTATTCTTGTAATGATTTTATTAATTCGTTGGTGGTATATCATTCCAAAGTTAGGTTGATCTTCTCCCTAGACTCGAGGTTTGTCGCTAGTTAATCCTGTCACAATTAACCTAAACCCGCATAAAGCTCACACCGTCGATTATAATTTATCTAGGAAACTATATTGGTGGTTATATTGAATCCTATCTCATAGAGGCTTTACCAACTTACTGCTTAATGGAAATTCATATACTAGTAGTCACACCCACTTAACTACCTATGAAAACAGGACGTTGTGTGTAATCCTAAGTCACCGGCTTAGTCTACCTATCCACTTAACCATAGATCAAAACATGGTTTTCTATTGGTGATCCTATTAGTCTAGCTATATGAATAAGCGTTATATGTTTCTATCTCGGACTCTTAGCCTACGCCCAAACAACACCGAAGTTGCAGCCCATCAAATATGTAGGACTAGATCCAGTTGAATGATAGGAAAAACACATAATTAAGCACATAAATGGGTATGAAGTGATAAACATAATCAACATGCAATGAATAAAGAACAATCGATATAAAGACAAATCAAAACATTATATTATCATAAACATGGCTAATACCTAAAGGTATTAGCCGATAGTCATTGTAACAATACACGAAATCATAGATGAACGATTAAACATACTGCTAACCGAATGCGTATAGTGGAGTGTAGAGATTACAAGAGTTTTCCCATTGGTCGGACTACTTTTTAGGACCTTCTTGGCTTTATTGATCTTTTAGAAATCGGACTTGGTGGTAAAAAGCATGTCTACAATCGTATTTAGGTTTGGGTATTTATAGACTCTGAAATTTGGTCGATATGGCGTATTGGAACTCAATACGGCGTATCGGGGTTGCTTGGCGTGGGCTCCAAGAATAAAATATTCTAGAATTTTCTTGAACTAGTATGGATACGGCGTATCGGACCTCCTGGATACGGCATATCGAACCTCCTTGATACGACGTATCAGACTTATTGGGTACGGCGTATTGAGCTCCTCCGGTACGGTGTATTGAGGTCCTTAGGTACGGCGTATTGGGTTACTCCGGTACGGTGTTTTGTACATCTTGGGTACGGAGTATTGGTTGAAAGTGTGCTTTTCTTGATATTTGACCAAAGTATAATATATGATGTATATACTGATGTGGATACGGCGTATTCTTCAAAGTCAGGCAATGGTCTTTTGATTCGTCAAAGTCTTGGAAATGTCGTATAGGTCTAGAATAATACGGTGTATTTGCTGTCAGATCAGTAGACTTTCTCGAACTCTTTATTATTCTCCAAAATGCGTGCCTTTTAGCATATCTTCACCAAGTACTCTATAATTACTGCAATTCTTAAATACAAACGATTAAGTAACAATTCTTTGCAATAATCATACAAAATAGGTAATATACATGGGATAAATGATGCTATAAAAGTGACGTTATTTGATGTCATCAAATATCCCCCCACTTGAATCCTACTTGTCCTCAAGTAGCCTTTAGAAGTTTATAAAAATGTATCCCTAAGGATATTTTCCGTTAAAGCATTTATTTGATCTATTACAAGTACACAACCAAACACCTCACAAAATAGGAAGATGAAAACACTCAAATCACTCAACTAATCTATGTGGTAACATGTAACTAATTCGCTTAATTGCTCGGGGGGGTGGATATCGTAGATGAATATTCTATCATAGCATGGCAAGGATACACATCTCCACTACTAAACTAAGGAGTACAAGTTTAATAAAGTTAAATATGGGTTTTTGTATAGAAAGGCTTACGTGACATGTCTACAATCTTTCACCAGAAGATACCTACCCAACAAGGCAGCTGAAAGCACACCATACATGCCCTAACACGAATAGACATGTGTGTTCGATCACATCCTTATTCGAATTTAACCAACAGTTAGGATGAAGAATGATATAGGGTAGGAACCTTCTAACTTTCACCAAAAGTCATAAACCAACGAGGTACAAGTCATGTATACATGGCCGTAACGACGAAATAGACACGCATGTTTGTATAAATCCTCATTCGCGTAAAACCAGTGGCTAATCATCAGGTGAGAGAGAAGTAAATTGTTGTTAAATAAAAATCAAGAAACAAATAGATTAAGCCTAAAGTACAAGTTGCTAGGCACTTTTTTTCCCGACCGTTACCATGATTAAGACACAACTATTTACAACGTCTTGATCACTTGATCAAAAACAACAACCTAAGTTGGCGTTCCCGTAACGGTCAACTTCCTAATCATCCTAAAACTTTACATACTCTACAAGGCAAGTGGCGATATCTTCCACTTTGTACAATACTTTACATCGTTGATTTTTTAGACGTATCAACGAATAATCGATCCTTTGTGTAATTCCTTCGGTAGTTGTAAAATGATTATCTTCAAACTTTCCTTCTTTTTTTTGTTGTATTTTTCTCATTTTTTTGATTTTTTTTCTTTCGTCTTTTTTAACTATACTTCAAATCTCAGTGTAGTTTTACCATCTTCACGATCATAATAATTCCAGATAATTCCTTCGATAGTTCTTCATTCTTTAGATTTACCATTAATTGTAATGGTAGTAAAATCACATGAGTTTTGACTACTAATATACATTCCCATTTGCAATGTGAAAATTTCCAACCGCACCAAAGATAGAAAATAACACAAGACTCGGGAAATACAAACTTTACACTTTAAGCAACTAGAACCTGTAAATTAAACTTAATCTAACAGGGTAGGTTAAGGTGTAAGGGTGTAACGAAACAAATAGTTGGTGTAATTCCTAAAGGATTGGCTCTACGGGTTGTTCTAGTGGATTTTCACTTTAAAGATGAGAGTGAAAAATGGTTTAAACTGGAGGTTAACTAACCGGTGTAGTTAGTTAATAAACAACATATAAAGGAGATTTGGGTGTAATCCTAAAATTTACCAATTTAAACAAGTTACTCCAATTAAATCCATAATACTCATTATTGTGGTCTCGAGTGATATACCAAGCCAAGTTCTAAAGTCTACTATATCACCGGCACACTCATATTTTATGGAATTTGGGTAAACACTTGGAAACGAATAAGGTTAAATCCTCACAATATCTAACAAGGGTTATTGTGTGCGAGTTATGTAACATGTAATTTCACAAAAGTATGTTTGAATTTTTTTAAATTTGAGCATAATTTAAGCATTTTAGTGTGAAAAATAAGACAATTAAACATTCTAATTCCATCCCCCCACTTGAATTATACAACGTCCTCGTTGTATATATAAAACATTAAATATGGGAATTAAAAAGAATTAGAATGAGAAACTCCCCTGTGTTTGCTCAGTAGATTCTCCATGTTGAGTTTGTTGAGCAAGAATTCGTGTTGAACAACCGACTTGAAGTTGTCAAGACTCCAACACTTTAAGATCTCCAGATTTGTAAATTCTGCACCAATATTGGTCGATATTTCTTTCACAAGGTCCTGTGTAAATTCTCAGAAAACAAATGCAATTCTATTTCCGTGTATTTGTTTGGTTAGACTCAAAATAAATAACTGAAACTGTACAGGAAGTCGATACGCCATATCTATTCCCCAGGATACGCCGTATTGATACCTGTATGCGCTGTATTCATTTAATGAATATGTCATATAGACTGTGCTGAATATAAAGACTGGATAACGTCCAGATAGTCAATACGCCGTATCCACGGGGTTTGGATACGTCGTATCAGCTATCTGGGAAGACAGACTCGATAAAAATTGAAAATTACATTCCAGGTTGTCTCCCGACAAGCACTTTTGTTTTTGTGAGAGTCTTTAAGTTAGACTCCCTTCGGCTTCTCGTTGCGTCATTCTCCAACTCTATAACCTCATCATGCTCCTTGTCAATGTCACCTTCGTAATCTTTCTTCAATCGTTTCCCATTGACTTTGAAGCTAAACCCGTCCCTGTTAGTGATTTCTATAGCCCCATGTGGATACACTGTTTTAACAATGTTTGGACCGCTCCATTTTGATTTAAGTTTTCCAGGGTACATCTTTAAACGAGAATTATAAAGTAGCACCTTGTCGCCTACCTTAAAATCTTTATCACCACAAAGTCTAGAATTATGCCATTTCTTGGTTCGTTCTTTGTAAATTCTAGTATTCTCATAAGCACCATCTCTCAATTCGGCTATTTCATTAAGCTGCATAAGACGACTTTCGCTAGCAAGCGTTAAATCCACATTACATTGTTTCAATGCCCAATGTGCCTTATGCTCGATCTCTATGGGTAAATGGCATGCTTTCCCATAAACTAATCTAAAAGGTGTACACCCAGTCAGTGTTTTGTAGGCCGTCCTAAACGCCCATAATGCATCGTTAAGTTTTTCCGACCAACCTTTAGGATTGTACCCCACTAATCTCTCTAGGATGCGCTTAATAGCCCTGTTAGTAACTTTAGTTTTTCCATTAGATTGAGGGTGATATGCCGTGGATAATTTGTGAGTCACACCATATCTTTGTAAAGCTTTTTCAAGTTGGGAATTACAAAAATGTGTCCCTCTATCACTAATCAAAGCTTTAGGAACTCCAAACCTAGCAAATAAACTTCTTAAAAACTTAACCACAACATGCGCATTATTCGTAGGTAATGCTTGAGCTTCGACCCATTTGGACACATAATCAATAGCTACTAATATGTATTTATTACCTCTAGAGTTGGGAAATGGTCCTATAAAATCTAATCCCCAAACATCAAAGACTTCGCATATCTAAATGTTATTTTGAGGCATTTCGTTTCTTGAAGATATGTTTCCTGATCTTTGACATGCATCACATCGTCTCACATACTCATTAGCATCCTTAAAGACACTAGGTCAATAAAATCCAGACTCGTAAACCTTCTTTGCGGTAATATTAGCACTATGATGCCTACCTGTAGGTCCCGAATGATAATGTGTTAGAATTTCAAGGGTTTCGCTTCCAGCCACACATCTTCTCATTATATTATCCGCGCACAGTTTAAATGCAAAAGGTTCCTCCCAAAAGTAAGTCTTGACTTGTGAAAAAAAAGTCTTTCTTTTTTCAAAGGTCCAATTTGAAGGAACAACCTTTCCAACAATATAATTAACAAAATCCGCATACCATGGCTCATCATTATTAGACTTGGATTTTAGCTCCATTAAATGCACGTCGGAGAATTTATCAGCAATTTCCCTTTCAGTTAACACCTCCATATGCGGACTTTCAAACCTAGATAAGTGATATGCGGCCAAGTCTTCTGCTTCCTTATGTTTCTCCAATACTTGACAAGGGATAGTGAAATTCCTGGGATCTTATTCTTTTAATGGTAGTTCGTTGAGCAAGACAGCTGAGCACCTTTCGTTCGTTGTCTCCATACAAGCTTCTTCAAGTCTCGATTTATTCGTCAGTAAACTCTCAGATATTTAGCGAATTTTGGTATTTGCAATAGGGCTTTGATAAACGGAATATTAATATGGAGTTGTGTAACACCTTCATTTTGACAAATATAGCAGCGGAAGCTAATCTAGGGTATTACTTCATAGCACAACAGTCATAATCATAGAAAACGACTCAAAAGAGACGTTTTTGGAAAAATGTAGTTATCATTCATTTATTCATCAGAGTTTTACAAAAAGAGGTCCCAAAATCTAGAAGCATAAAGTTTGAATGATAACAATTTAGCCATTCTTCAAGTCCTTGCCATTCCGTGCCACCAGATGCTCAATTTCCTGAGATAAACATGCTAAAAGTGATCAACACAGTGGTTGAGTGAATTCATAGGTTTATAATAAATAGTGTGAATACAAGTCTTCATAAGTGATAACTGCAATGAGTACAATTATTATATAAAATAGTATTAATAGTGTTCATTGTATCTAAGCTCATGTCACACAAACTGACTGGTGTATATATATACCCAAATTGCTGTGATTATATATATATATATATATATATATATATATTGTAATAACCGGAGTTTTACGACGCGTACGACGATCGCGTGCCAGATGTCGTAAATAATTATTTTATGCGTTTCTATAAACAATTGTCGACATTTAAAATTTTATTTGTCGATAGTAAATATTTTAGTATTTTATTTACGAATAATTTGAGAAGTTTTGATTATTTTTATTTTTGACGTTTCCCGAGTCAACGTTTGAACGCGCGTTCGTTAATCGTTTTGAGCATCGTAAAAATTTATGACGCGTCTCGTTATTATTTTTTTTTATCATAAAATATTATTTTATGAACCGTGTCGTCTTTGTTTCTCGACCTTGGCCTTAGCTCGCGTTTATAACTCGCATTTTATTTAAAACATGTACAAGTTACCTTTTAAAATTAATGCAAGACACAAGATATTAACTAAGAAAGAAAAAGAAAAAGAAAAAAAAAACCTTTGCATGCTTTTTCCCTAGCTTGTAGCTGCCGAGTATGGCAAGCAAAACACACAAACCATTTTTTTTTGTCCCAATGTACATAATGATTATACTTTACTTTTGATTCTTTCCATAGTATCTTACACACAAGAAACCTTACATAATAAACTTTGTTTCCTTTTTCTTTCTCTTTGAAGCTCAGCCGAGTATCCCAACATACACACACAATTTATTTTTGAGTTTTGGTCATTTAAATCCATATTAACATCACTCAAAATGATTTTAGATTGATAAAGAACCAAGTTGGAACATTGTTTCTTTTCCTTTTTTTTGGTTCGAACGAAACACCACCACAAACACTTTTTTGGTATTTTTGATTTTTCCACCTATCAAGTATTGTTTAGGTTGTTACAAACTTATCATCCATGAAATAAAAATGGACATGCAACAAGGTTTGGTTCGAAGTTGGTTATTTTTGAAACAAAAAGGGGCGTGAAATTATTTATTTCGTTGATTGATTATTATTTGGGTTGGTTCGAGTTTCGACTCGGTTTGGTTCGAGTGGGGTGACCCGCGGCTAGGAACAAGAGGGACGAGACGAACTCTTTTATTTTTCTACTTTGCTTCCGATATCATTGTGAGCCTTCCTTTTTCATTGTTTCGATTGTTTCGTTTATCGATTTAATTTTTATATATGTGATGAAATCTATTGAAACTTGCGGCGTCTAGAATAATATGTATTTGATTATCAAGCGGGATTTATATGCATTTATAAGTTGTATTGGATATATTTTAGATGAGTTTTTGGGTCGAAAATGAGTTTCGACGTGTTTTGTAACTAGTAAAATTCGAGCAGAAAACTGAATGGGCGATTCGGGTTTCGAGATTTCCGAAAATCTGATTTTGGTTTACAAAATATTGTAGAGTATATTTTTGCGGTCGTTTTGATATAAAATGGGACTTCTAACTCCCAATAACGAAGAAACTAGAGGGAAAACGAGATATACACTTTAATAAGAAAAATAAGTCACTATTAGAGATTTATTAAATCTGACAGATTCCCCCCCCCCCCCCCCCCCCCCCCCCAAACGCCCCCCCCCCCACTCAAATCCCCCTAACGCCCCCCCCCCCTCCCCCCCCCTTTATTAAATCTGACAGAGTTGTTATTCGACGTTTTGAGCATCTTTTCAGTCTTGTTTTCGCTTCCAGCGAAACACGGAAATAGTTGTCTCCGGAAATGACGATTTTGTTTTCTCTCAAATCTCTTTTTGGTCAAAGTCGTGTGAGTGAAAAATGAAGATTATAACGGGTCAAAATGGACAGTCAAACTTCTGCTCTATTTTATAAAATTCTATAAGTTTCAGCAGATTTCGTTTAGGGCATTTTGGTCATTTTCTGTCGAGATTCAAGTCTCGGCTAAAACTAAAAAGTTGTTCGGAATATCGTTTCGCATAAATTTGCTTTAGAACCCGAGTCATGAAAATGTGATCTAGTGGGTCGTTTTGGTCGGGTCAGACTTAGAAAATAAATATATTTTATAAAAGTCAAACGTAAAAGTTAAGGATATATGTTTAAATTGGTTTAATAACGCGTTTCAAGTACGTTTTTGTGTGATAAAATGAATATCGATTGTAAGTACTTTTGTTAAGTAATTATTTTCGAGGGGACCGATTTGATCGTTCTAAAATGAAAGTATAAAATAATTAGTAAATTTCTAAATATATAGAAACTTTCCCGTATATAGAAAGGTTTCAATAAAGTGAAAATGGTATTGATTAGATGGAAAATGAGTGTATTATAAAATATACTTAGTGTTTAGGTTTAGGGCGCGCAGTGGATTTCCCATCACTTATATGTATGGTACGTATATTTTATAATTATATATATATGTTTTTTCATACCAGTACACGTTGTCGCATCCGTTGATTGTATTTTATACGTATTCTATCAGCATATAAATTTAGGTCGAGGACAGAAATGTTGCTGCTTCGTTTGTGATATATTTGGTTTATTTGATCGTGATCGTTGATCAAGGTGAGTTCATAGCCCCACCCTTTTCTCTTTTAATGGTTTTCTTAAACTATTTTTGGGGTGAGAATACATGCTTATTTTACCGAATATATAACGTATCGGGTTATATACATAAGCGTTACATGACTGTTTTTACGCTAATGCTTTTGCTTTATCATCCACATGATTTCTAATACATGGTGTTCCTTGCTTGTTTTTACCGAATACTTATCGGATTACTACTACATAAGCGTTACATGTAAGTTTTACTAAAGCTTTTGCTTATCTAACCACATGATTTCTAATACATGTTTGATACATGCTTGTTTTTACCCGAAGAACTAACTTATCGTTACTACTACATAAGCGTTACATTGAATGTTTTGATCTAAAAAGCTTTTGCTTTTCCTAAATCATGTTTTCCTATAATTCATGTTTGCATACATGCGGGGTGTTCCGTATTTCGGTGCTGTGTACTAAGATCCAGGCTTGTTGCCGGGGTGGTTGTCCATGAAATGGTGTCACCTAAAGCTTTTTTCTGTGGCTTAGCGATCACATGTTGTTATGAGTTCCTCGGGTTTGAGTCTTGCTTGGGGTGGGATAGTATCGGGGGAGTACAAAGATTCGTTCTGGTAGTGGGGGGGGTGGGACCCTTCAAATTTCGGGATACAAAATTTTGCTGTGAATGTGTAGGGTGGGATATTGGGGCTTTTGGCTGTAGGAGTGGTGGGAGGCCCTGTTCCCATTTGTCACATATGCCATTGGTGTATCGGCGGGGTGTGGGTGGGAAGCGTGGGTTCTGTGTTGGGGGGGTGTATCAGATGGACGTGACGCTGTGAAGTCCCTGGTCCTGGTGTGGTCTAGTTTTGGGACATCTTCCTGTGCGTGTTTGGGATCCTGTCGTTAACGATGGGTGCCCTATCCCTTGGGTACTTGGGGCTTGCGGTTGGATGCCCTAGGGTGGTATTTGTTGGTGTGGCAGCTCTTTTTACTTTGGGGGGGTGAGTTGGTGCTTCGTGATCCGTTGTTGGGCTACTTTTAGTATGGGGTGGGTTTCCTTGGTTTCTAATCGTGAGGTCTGGTGGTTGAAGGGCGGCGTGACTCTGACTTTTGGGGGGATTCAATTGTAGTGGGATTGCGCGCCTCCTGGTGTGGGTCAGTTATTTCGTATAAGTTTGTAGGCCCTTAGTTCCTATAGTTACATATTAAATTAATAGATCGATCGTTTGGGGTTTTTTTTTGCTTGACAGCCCTGTTCGTTTATCGTGCTTTTTGTGGACTTCGGTTGTATTTTGGGGGTTTGGTAAGTTTGTTTATGTCGTATGTTAATGAAATTCGGCCTGTTCTCGTAAGACATGGTTGCACCCTGCTTTGTCACGAATCATTTGGTTGTGGGTATGTTGATTGTGTGCGTTTAATTGGCAATTATTGTCCGTTAGGGTGTGCTTCATTGATGAGGATCATACATGAGTGGTGGGGGGTTCGTCGGATTGAACGGCAGGGGGCGGTGTGGGGGGGCTTGGAGCGCACAGCATAATGGCTTGACTTAGAGGGAGTATTTGGTGGCGACTTGGGATTGAGGGGGCAGTCTGCGCGCGGCTTATAGTGATCGGGGGCTTGCAGCAGAGGGTGGGAAGGGACCGGGGGGGCGGGCCGGCACGGTGGATGGTGCCAGTATTTGTCGCGGAGGGCGGGTTGTCTATGATGGCCTTCGCCACAACCGGGCAATACTCGGGCGTGTGGGTGGGGGGGTGCGTAAGGCGCTCTGGCGTTCTGTGTGGGATTTGACGAGGGCCAGGCGGTCGGAGGGCGTGGGGGGAGGGGGCGGTGCGGAGGGTGGTCTAGGGGGAGGAAGGTGGCGAGGCGGTCGGCTGATGGAAATGGGATGAGTGGGGTGGGGCCGTGGGGGCGGCCGGCGCGGAGTGGGGGTGGTGGGGGGTGGTAGGTGTGCCTCGCGTGGAGAAAGGGGCGTCGGGGTTAGTGTTTCCGGGGGGGAACTTAGGTGGGTTGTGGTCGGGGGTGGGGTGGGGTGGGGGATTTCTATGTGCTTCGGTAGGGGTTTGGGTGTGGAAGTGGTTGTTGAGGAGTGGTGGTGTTTTGGTCTGGGGTGTGGGTCCTTTATGGGGACTGCAGTGGTGTGCAGTTTCATTGGAGTGAGTTAGTTTGGGGGGGGAATGGCGTGTTTCGCGGGGGGGCGGCTTAGCACGTGTAAGGGCGCACGCAGTCGCTTTTGCGGGAGGGTAAGCTGGGATTGTTTAGGAGGGGGGGTAGCCGTTTTCAGTTTTGGATAGCATACAACTTCCCACCTTACATGTAGGGTCTGAACGTTGGGGGCTGCCTCTGTGGGTGTGTGTTGCCTATGGATTTTGACGCTGGTTGGGGTTTTGTTTTCGGGTGGGTGCAATCATGTGGTGGAGCTTTGGGTCGTAACGTCTGGCTGGGGTAGTACAGCTACAGTGGGAGGGTGGGGGTGTGCTTTATCGGATTGGTATCTACGCGGTAAGCGAGCGGGGGGGGGGGGGGTGGGGGGGCGCGGAGACGGGGAATGGATGGGGGGGGAGGGGGGGGGGGGAGGGGGGGGGGGAGGAAGAGGGGGGGGGGAGAGGGGGGGGGGGGGGGGGGGGGGGCGGGCGTGGGAGGGGGGGGGACGCAGAAGGGGGGCGGGGGGTGGCGAGGGAGGAGGGGGCTGTGGGCGGGGGTAAGGGGGGGGGGGGCAGGGGGGCGGGGGAGCGTGGAGGGTGGGGGGGATAGGGGGGGGGGAGGGCGGGGGGGGGGGGGGGGGGGGGGGCCGCTCGCGGTGGGGGGGGGGTGGAGGGGGGGGGGGGTGGGGTTGGGGGGGGAGGGTGAAGGGGTGGGGGAGGGGGCGGGGGGGGGGGGGGGGGGGGGTGGGGGCTCGGGGGCGGTAGCGAGGGGGGGGGGGTGGGGGGGGGGGGGGGGGGGGGGGGGGTGGGCGAGGGGGGGGGGAGGGGGGGGGGGGGGGAGGGGGAGGGCGGCGGTGTAGGGGAGGGGGGAAGGGGGGAGGGGGGGGGGGGGGGGGGGAGTGGGAGGGGCGGGGGTTGGGGGGTGGGGGGGGGGGGGGGGGGGCGGGGTGGGGGGAGGGGGGGAGGGTGTGGAGGGAGGGGGGGGGGGGTGGGGGGGAGGGGGGGGTGGGGGCTGGGCGGGGGAGGGCGGTGGGGAGTGGGAGGAGTGGGGGCAGGCGCGGGAGGGGGGGGGGGGGGGGGAGGGGGGGATTAGATATGGGCAGAA
Source organism: Tanacetum coccineum (assembly GCA_026074375.1). Lineage (NCBI taxonomy): Eukaryota > Viridiplantae > Streptophyta > Magnoliopsida > Asterales > Asteraceae > Tanacetum > Tanacetum coccineum. The sequence goes on along the minus strand of BQNB010052765.1, from coordinate 27,793 downwards.
GGGTTTGTTGCGATCGGGTGAGGGGTGGGCGGCTGTTATCTTATGTGTTATGGGTTGATAGGAGGGGGAGTTAGAGGGGGTCGGGGGGCGGGGCGGGTGGGGGCGGCGGGTGGAGGGGGGTTACGTTCGTGGTTCTGGGTGTATTTGGCGTACTATATAGTTTTAGGGAATGGTTATACTATTATGGAATAAGGGGGTTAAAAAAAAGATTAATTAATGGAGATAGTGTAGGGTGAGGGTTGTATAAGATAATTTGGAAAATAGGAAATAAATAAAGTTGTATCTTAAAAGGACTAATATAATGGGAAATTTCATTGGGACCCCCTGAATCTGTTTGATACGCTGTTTTTTGTTTTTCTTAAAATTATTTTTTTTTTTTTGTTTTTGGTCTTAATATAGCGTAAGTGTGTCATTTCTTTTGGGGTTGTTTTCGGGTGTGTTTTTTTTTTAAAATCGATCCTCATTTGTAGGGCGGGTTTTATCCATAACTTGTCTTTTATACTATGCAAACAGTACAAGTGAGTAGTAGTCAGCACCCCAGAGTGGTATTACGCTCTTTGCGTTGTGATTTTATGGGTAGGGGTGTTACATGATTGGTATCAGAGCCTCGCACGTTATAGCGAACTAGGTCGTTTTCAAAACCGACCCTCGGCTATAACGTTTTTTTGTTTTTTGATAAACAAAGGAAAAATTTTAAGAGTTCTTTCTCCATGTCCGATATACCCATTGCGCACTTGCTCCCAGGTAACTTATTTGCTCCTTTTGCATGCTTATTGATTAATTTTATTAATAATGAATATATATAATGCTTGGTTTATTTTTTTGCTTCACATTACGTTATCTTATGACGTCATACTGCTTACCTTATATCGGTCAGTTATATATTGACCACTCCGACTATCGCGTACTTCCTGTTTTCTTATTTTCTCCCTCGAACGTCAATACTAGTATTATATATAGATACTCGTACATATATGCATAGTACTATGGTAAGTCTTAATAAATTCTTTTACTTCAATATTATATGAGAGTTGCGGTGATCTCTAAAACATTAACGTGACTTTATTTATTTCCTTTTTGATAATATTGACATTCGGTGTACTTTGTCAATTCCACTAGTTATCTTATTGTCCGACTCCGAGTCCGAACACTATTCTTATGCTTTTGAATCGCGTATGTTGTGTTTGTAATTTCCATTGTTGAAATTCTTCAGGGGGTTTGATTGGAGTACGATTTTATCTTAGATCACCTAGGTATTAGTGTCGTATTTTGGCACTGACTTTGAACACGTTTGACTTACGTTATATTATTCCTCTCCGGTACTTGTTATGATTTTGATGTATCTTGCGGTCAAGAAGCACTCTTTTACTTATCTGCTAGCCTTTGTTTTTGATAGTGTGTTTCGGGTCGGCCTTCCTAGTAGGATGATTTATATTCATCTTATTGGAATTGGAATTAGGACGCTTCTTCAATTTGAATAAGGATATTATAAATCACCGAAACCATTAGTAATATAATTCATCACTATAGGATTGTGGACGCATCTCTTTTTGTTAGTGACAAATTATTATTTGAGTGGGTCTTGGTGTATCGGCATTTAGCGTTGGTGCGTTCGTTTGTTACGTAATCTTTCTTTGGGCTGGTACGCATGGATGTAGGTTGTCGAGGTGGTGGGTGTCTCGGTGGGTCTGGGGGTGGGGGGGCTCGAGTGGGGTTTTGGGGGTGGGGTTGTTTTTGTTGGGGGTGGTGGTTTGTGGGGTTAGTTTGTGTTTTGTTTTGTTTGGTGTTTTGTTTGTTTTGTTCCTTTTTTTTGGCTTGTCGGATTGTGGATGTCCGCAATGCGGCCAGTCTGGGGGCATTTACGGCAGAATCCTGGCAATGAGCCGCCAATGCGCGTAATCGCGGGTGGTGTGGGGTTGTGGTTGGTTCATGTGGGTTGGTTAAGGAGCGTGGGATTGTTAGGGGGTCTCGTGGGGGTTATTCGGCGGGGTGGCCTTCGGGAGGGGCGTCGGAGTTTGGATGGACTGGGTGGGGGGTTTGGCAGGGAGGGGGTAGGTGGCGATGGTATGGATTTGGAGCCCACCGGCCCTCTTGGGCTGTGCAGTGTGTTGTTGCTTGCGGGGTTGCGTGGGTCTAGGGGTCATTTATGTTTTGTTTTTGGTCTTCAAGCTATCGATATGTAGTGGGGGTGTGCTTTCACGCGTATACTTGGGATCGGTAGTAGTTATTTGGTTAAGGCGAAGTTGTTGTGGGCCTTGATAAGGGGGTCGGGTCGGACAGTGATAGAGGAGCGGAGACGGACGAGAACGAGACCGGGCGGGGCTCGAGGAGGCGCGCGGCGGCGGGAGGGCTGAGCGCTCCGTGAGCGCAGCGGCGAGGTCGCGGCGGGCGCCTGACGGCCACACCCGCGGCTTGCGCGGCGCCGGCAGGCGCGCGGAGATGAGCGGCGCGGGGTGGTGGGTGGGAGTGGTTGTTGTTCGTAAGATTTGTCGTATTGTTGGGGATTTTGGTTTGGGAGTGGATTATTTTTGCACCGCGGGGTCGGCACGCTGCTCCGCGCCTCTATCTCCTTTAATGGTGGGGTATGGGGCGGGGGGGTTATCCTGGGGTGGACTTGGGGGGGGGGATGTGGTGGGAAGTGTGGGGGGGGTTGGGGTATTAGGTGTGCGGTTGATGGCGGTGGTTGTTTGTGGGGGGCGGGTCTGGCAGGGGTGGTGGGTGGTTGGGAGTTAGTGAGGGGTGTTAGGTTGATGTGGATTTTCTATGTGGTGGTTTTTCATTGGGATTTGGTAATGGCGGTGTGGGGGTTGGGACTTGTTGGTTGTGGCTGATTTTTGTTCACCGACGAAAGAGGCGATGGGCATGCGCGCGCGCCGAGCGCCCAGAGCGGCATCGGCGCTCTGCGCTCTCTTCTGCGCTACTCTTTAAGGTGGCGTGGGGTATGGAATGGGAATATTGTGGAATTAATGTATGGAAATTTCTTTGGAGCTGGAATGTCTTGTATGTAATGGAAATGGGATGGATTTGTGTCTTTGTTTGGGATTTTGGGAGATGGTTTGGAAAGGGTTGGAATTGTAACGATGGAATGTATGTAAACGACTCCCGAGGTTTTAGTTTTTTTTTTTTTTTTTTTTTTTTTTAGAGGTTTTGTTTTTTTTAGTTTTGCAGTTTTGTTTTTTTTTTTTTGACGCGTTATTTTTTTGGTCGATCGCGTACCTGATGGTCGTAATTATTATTTTACGAATTTCCTTGTGTAACCGGAGTATGCTTATTCTTTTTTTCTAGCGTCGTCATTTAAAATTTTTATTTGGCGATATATAAATATTTTCGTTATTTTTATTATGAAAATTTTGAAAAAAAAAAGATGTGATAATTTTTATTTTTTGATTTGGTTGTTTCGCGAGTCTGCGCGTTAGATCGCGGCGTCGGTTTATCGTTTTTGAGCATCGTAAAAATTTATGACGCGTCTCGTTATTTTTTTTAAATTCCCCCAAATAATATACATTTTATGAACGTATCGACTTTGTTCCTAGACCTGGACAAAGTCGCGTTTTTTTTTTTTTAAAAGCTCTGCGCTTTATTTAAAATAGGTACAAGTAATCTTTATTTAAATGTTACACGTAATTTATGAAATAATGAAAAAAAAAAAGAGGTGTTTATTTGACTTTTGCATTGCCTTTAGCTTTTTTTGGTCGTGTTGGGGCAGCCCAATAATAGTAGCAGAGTAGTTTAATTGCTGAGGGCAGGGCACTGCCTAAATACTTCTCAAGAACTCTCTACACTTTTAAAATTTCCAAGACACTCTTTTATTACGTTTATTTTATTTTACTTTTTTTAATTTCAAACAAAAAATGTACCAAAAAAAACACTATAGTCTCAAATTCTCTTTTCTTGTTTTCTTTTTTTTGTTTTCTAGCTCTTGGCAAACCACTACAACATCACACACAAATTCATTTTTTTTATCTCTCCATAATACTACACTTAAATCACACCTAAAAATGATATAATACAAGTTAGAATCAAGCAAAAATCAATTTTTTGTCCCCTCATTTTCTTTTGGGTCGATCGAGCCAAGAAGACAAACATCTTGGTGTTTTGATTTTTCTAGTCATCAAATATTATTTGAATGATGATATTTTAATCATCCATGGAAGAAATATACACTGCGAACAGGTTCGAGTTTTTTCACAATTCCGGTTATTCGGTTCTTTGGGTGGGGTATTTGTGCCTGCGGGCCCTTTAAGACTCAAAGAGGGCAACATGTACACTTCTTTTGTTTTCCGATCTTGCTTCGTATAATCATTGTGAGCCTTCCTTTTTTTTTTCTTCATTGTTTCGATTGTTTCGTTTATCGATTTAATTTTTATATATGTGATGAAATCTATTGAAACTTGCGGAGTCTAGAATAATATGTATTTGATTATCAAGCGGGATTTATATGCATTTATAAGTTGTATTGGATATATTCCTAGATGAGTGTTTTTGGGTCGAAATTGTAGTTTCGACGTGTTTTGTTGTTATAACTACGTAAAATTCGAGCAGAAAAACTGAATGGGCGATCGGGTTTGAGATTTCCGAAAAATCTGATTTTGTTTACCAAAATATCGGAGAGTATATTTTTTGCCGGTCGTTTGATATTATATGGGAATTCTAACTCCAAAAATAACGAGAATTTAGATGGGGGGAGACCGGGAGGGGAAAAACGAGGAGATTTACACTTTAACTAAGGAGATGGAAATTAATAAGCCTCTATATGATGTATTTCTTAAATCGTGACAGATGTGGTTTTGATGCGACGTTCTTTTGAGACTTTCGTGTCTGTTTGTTTCAGCTTAAGGCGATACACGAAAGGTTGTCCGAAAAATGACGTTTTCCTATAAATTCTCTTTTTGTCAAAGTCGTGATACTATGAGAATAGAACGGCTGTTCAAACATATTCGATATGATAAAAAGTATATCTTCTCGCATATTGTTTATATAAATCTATTTAAGTTTCACAGATTCTCGTAAGGGCATTCTTGGTCCCGCGTCATGTTCTGTTGAGATTCATAGTCCGGCTATAAAAAAACTAAAAAGTTATTTTCGAAATATCGTTTCCGCATTATAAATTTGCTTTAGATCCCGAAGGTCATGAAAATGTTGCTCTTGCTGGGTTCGTAGTTTGGTGGGTTCTTCAAACTTAGAAATTAATATATTTTTTAAAAGTCAAACGTAAAAGTTAACGGGATTATTTGAATTATTAATTTGCGTTTCAAGTCGATTTTGAGTGATATAAAATAATACTCGTTAAATTTACTATTGTTAGTAATTATTTTCGAGACGATTTGATCGATTCTAATCACATGGAAAGTATAAAAAATAGTAAATTTTAAAAAATAGAAACTTACCTGGAAGTATAGAATAGGTTTCTTTAAAGTGAAATGTATTTGATTAGATGGAAAAATAGTGTTTATACAAATATACTAAGTGTTAAGGTTTAGGACTGCGAGCAAACGTGGGATTTCTCATACATTATGTATTCGTACGTATATTTAAATATATATATGTTTTCATCGTTAACGTTGTACGCATCGTTGATGGATTTTTACGGCTATTCTAATCGAGCAATTATAATTATAGGTAGTGGACGAGATCGTTGCAGTTTCGTTTGTGATATATTCGTTTTAATTTGAACGTTTTATCTTGATATGGTGTGTTCTTAGCCCCACCTTTTCATTTTAATGGTTTTTCTTAAATATTTTTGGGGTGAGATACATGCTTGTTTTTCTACAGAAATAACTTATCGGTTAATCTACTACTATAAGCGTTACATGAATGGTTTTACTAAAGCTGTTTGCTTATCTACCATCCTTGATTTCTAATACATGTGTGATACATGCTTGTTTTACGATATAATTATCTGGTTACTACTAACTAAGCGTTTACATGAATGTTTTCTCGTTACTAAAGCTTTTGCTAATCTACCACATGATTTTCTGATACATGTTTGAATACAACTGCTTGTTTTTTGTTAAACTGGGTATACAAGAAACTTTATGATATGTTGGAAACCCCAAATATGAGGGTCAATTGCCTATGAGTTGTTATTGCAATGACCCACATCTTGATACTGTTAATTGCTTAATGGGTACAGCGCTAGTACAAATAAATAGATCTATATTGGGTTTGACAGGCCCTGTCCGGGGGTTTGAATCGGAATCCTTTCGAGCCACCCCTAGTCAACGGACAATTTTGTATTCTAGAAGTTTAGGTATAAGGCAATAATACCTTGTTATGGGGCATCATGAATTACATACAAGATTATGTGTTAACGTTCAAGGCTTCGGTGTCATGAGCTCAATGCAAAATTCAAGATATTATACTTTGTATTCGTTGCAATGTATTCTGTGTGAATTATACTTGAAAATTTTGTCATGGACTGATCTTAAACCTTTAGGTCCACTATTGAATTTATTACTTTGATTTATTGAAACATTACTTGGATTTCGATAACAATTCTTCTAAAATGTTGTAACGCTACTTTTCTTACAGAAATATTTCTTGAACTATTTCAATACTGCTTTTACTTAAACCTATGAATTCACCAACATTATTGTTGACGTTTTTGCAGGTTTTTCTCAGTTATTGATATTGCTAGCTGAGCATTTGGGATGCTTTTGAGTCGCGTGGATATCAAAACTAAAGGACTCGGTTTTTTTTCACTTTCGATTAATCATTTATCTTTAAAATATACATTAGAATCATGTTGAACTCTTTAACTTGGTTGAAAAGGAAATTTATTGGGGACCTGAAATATTACTCTGATTTGTTTAAATCGAATGTGACATTTTGTTATAAGTCTCTTTTGTTGGTCTGTTATCCGTAACTTGTATTATATATGATGTAGCACCCCAGAGTGGGTATTCGTCTGCGTTGTGATTGTTATGGGGGTGTTACAGTATTGGTATCAGAGCACTCGTTTATAGCGAACTAGGTCGTGTTCAAAACATAGACTATAACCTTTTTTGAAAAATTTTTAAGTGTCTTTCTCCATTGTTCCGATATCCATGAGCACTTTGCTCCCAGATGTAATTTTATTTGCTCCCTTTTGCATGCTTATTGATATTATATTAATAATGAATATATAATGCTTGGTTATTATTTTGCTCTCATACGTCTATCTTATGACGTCATACTGCTTACCTTATATCGGTCAGTTATATATTGACCACTCCGACTATCGCGTACTTCCTGTTTTCTTATTTTCTCCCTCGAACGTCAATACTAGTATTATATATAGATACTCGTACATATATGCAATACGTAACGTTGGTTTTTTTTTTTTTTTATGTCCTTAATAAATTCTTTTACTTCAATATTATATGAGAGTTGCGGTGATCTCTAAAACATTAACGTGACTTTATTTATTTCCTTTTTGATAATACGCGCTTGCTCCCAGGTAACTTATATGCTCTCTTTTGCATCCCTATTGCTGTTACATTAATAATTAGTATATAATACTTGGCTATGATTTCACCCTCTCACGTCTATCTTATGACGTATTACTATTACCTCATATCGGTCAATTATATATATATTGACCACTTCGATTTTCGCGTACTTCCTGATTTCTCATTTACTCCCTTGAGCGTCAATACTAGTATTATATAAGGATACCTATATATATGGGTTAATTTCTTCTTGATCTCTTACGATTAACTTCAAGCATTTACGTTACATTGTTTTAATATCGTGTTTTGTGCCGGCGATACTTAAGTAGGATGATTTATAATTGTCTTATTGAAACGAATTGGGACGCCTCTTCATTTGAATAAGAAAATTATAAACCGCCGAACCATAAGTTTATAAATTCTTACTTACAAGGATTGGGACGCTTCTTTTTGTAAGTGACAAATTATAAATGAGTGGGCTTATGTGTATCCGACATAGCGTGTGTTCGTCTATATAAATCATTCTTTGGGCTATGAACTTCTTTTGACTCGTGATTTGTTATATGGTTTTTCCGAATGTGTATTGACCGCCGCGAACTTGATAAGCTAATAGTAATGAACCCTTAACCGCTTCCAAGAATTTACGACTTGTTAAATTCTTCGTTCCAATGGCTTTTCTTCGAGTCATGTATTCCATCCTTTCATTTGAAGATTCTCAAGACATTTGATCCATTCGCTCATATTCCTTGCATATATCCTATGCTTTGACCTTTGTTCACTCAATTCGTTGGAACCTCGGCGATGACCTAGGTATATCCACTCATCTAATCACTAGTAAACCAAGGACGAATAAAACAAATTGAGCACGGGACGGCGCTCTCTTAAGGTGGGAAGACTATAACAACCGTCAATTTTCGGAACATATTTAAATAATAAATCATATTTATTATTACATGTTGTTGTTTATAAAATTTATTTTTAAATTATTTGATTCGAAAACGAAAAAAAATAAAAAATAATTTAATTATTAGAATTTATCAAAAACGAACCACTAAATCACGTTTTCACGACTCGGACTCTAAAGCAATTTGATGTGAAATGATATCCAGACACTTTTCTGTTTGTCGAGACCTGGAAAAATGTTAGAAAGTGACTGAAATAGCCCTCGCAAGGATTCGAACTGAGAAAATAATTAAATTAGATTTATATTAACAGTTTTATTAATAAAATATGTAATAAATTTAGTATTCATTTTATTCGAAAACGTTTGTTGATGACGCGAATATATGGGTTATAAATTTATTTTATTTTTTATTTCGGACGAGACGTAACCGGTTCACTAAATAAATAACGAACATTTTTATAAGTGTTTATAAATAAAATGATATGAAATATTTATCAAGTAATACTCGTTTTTTGGTTTGGGAAAATGTGATTTGAAAAACAATGGCGAAGTTTCGCTGTGTTGAATCATCCGTTTAAGTCGCTCAAACGAGTCCCGAACGACTATTTTACAAAATAATACTCGAAAGTTACATATTGGGTCCCTGTGAAAAAGTTACAAAATTTCACCCTCAAGTTTCAACCCTTGTCACAAATTTTAAAACTTTTTATATAAATATAAAATTTTTATTAAATATTTCATTTTCATCTCAAATTATACACACACACTACTATCTCTCTCTCTCTCCCAAAAAAATTTCGGTCATCTTCTCCGGCCAGCCGCGCCGCGGCCACATGCGCCGCGTCGGAAAGTTTTTCGGCGAGGCGTTCGGCGATACCAAAATGTTTATCCTCATGACCCGGATCTCCCGACCCCAATATTCACTCGCCGCCACGGCGCCTCCACCTCCTCAGGCTGCCTCCAACACCGCAGCCCACCATAACACCACACTCTTATCATCTTCCATCTGGCCGCCCACACCCCGCTGCCATCCTCATCACCGTACGCCACAACCAGCCGCCACCTTCATCATAACACCACCTCCATCTTCGTCGCATCTCATCAACACCATCCCTACTATGTCATAGACGTATCATCATCATCCACGCCAATCTCCCACCTCCCCCACACACACCCTCGCTTGCCACCCCAATAGCACCACCCATTCTCCCGCTGCTCACCACCGCACACACCCACCACAGACCACCGCAGGGTGCGTTTGGTTCTTTTTACACCAACAAAGGGTGCGTTTGGGTATTTAAAACATCAAGGGGTGTGTGTTTTGGGTTTTAAAAACGCATAGGGTGCGTTTGTTTTCTCGTAACAGCCACCAGGGGTGTTTGTTTCTGGGTTTGGCAGTTAACCACCCGCAGTGGGTGCGTTTGTTTGCTGCGTTATATAAGCCGATAAGGGTGTTTGATTGTGGTTTTCAGATTTGGGCGCGTTTGGCTGTGTAAAACAGCCTATGGGTGCGTTTGGCTGTAAATAACAGCCTAAGGGATGTTTGGTTGCTGTGTTTTCGGCCCATAAAGGGGCGTTTGTTTATGTGTTTTTATGGCAGAAAAAAGAAAGAAAAGAAAGGGGTGTTTGGCTATGGGTTTAACAGCCCATAAGGGCGTGTTTGGTTGTGCGTTTAATAACCATTAGGTGTGTTTGGTTTTGTCTATTTAGTTTGTTAGGTATATATTGAAACACGGACATTTTGCAACATAGCGGGAAAAAATATTGAAATTTATGAATAAGGGAAACGTTGTATAAACGGCAAGGTCATGCCGAAATTTCTAAAAATTCTTATACTTAGTAGTTTTCAATAAAATTTCTATTATATTAAAAACCCGATAAATGGACAAAGTTATATAGTTTTTATCTATTAAATTATAAATATACAATAACCCGGTGAAAGATCGAAAACTATGCTTTTACAAACGAGATAACTATTTTAACTAAAACCCGTCAAGAAAATAAAATATTAATTTATAAATATTATTTTTATAAATCCTGGACTAGAAAATAAAGTCATAACTTTTTGTAAAGGACTTTTTAGAAAACATCATTTTATAATTTTGTAACTTTTTAACATGTATTTATTTTACGCAAGAACTTTTTATTTTATTTAATTAGTAATTTTTGGAAAAATGTGTCGAATTAATATTGTACAATTATTTTCTCAGCGTGTCTTATGTTAAACTTGGCAAAGTATTATATAGTTGTAAAGTATTATATATGTAACTTATTCTTTTGGTTGTTTATCTTTATTATATAATTCACCATATGAATTATATAATTGTTCCTTTTTCATATGTAATATATACGGAATATATTACATACCTTGCGTTTGCTTTCGATTTATTTTATTTAACCAACCACCAAACTCATCCAACTTGTAATCCAAATCCCTTACCAACGTGTCGCGTTGATGTCATCTATCGGTAAACCCAAATTCATTATTCTAAGTAGGAAGGGATTATGCCGTTAAACGTAAGCTGCATCTTCTTGGTCGAGCTGTTCCATTCTCCGTTTGTGCTGTGATTATTATTTGCATTTCTGCTAGTTTCTCTGCAACATCAAGGTGAGTTCATAGCCCCACCTTTTCATTTTTAATGGTTTTCTTAAACTATTTTTGGGGTGAGAATACATGCTTGTTTTACCGAATAACTTATCGGTTACTACTACCTAAGCGTTACATGAATGTTTTTACTAAAGCTTTTACTTGCCTACCACATGATTTTTAATACATGTTTGATACATGCTTGTTTTATAAACTGGACACAAGAAACTTTATGGTATGCTAGACCCTTAGAATCAAGCAAAAATCAATTTCTTGTCCCCTCCTTTTCTTTTGGGTCGATCGAGCCAAGAAGACAAACACCTTGGTATGAATCACACCTAAATAGATCTATTGGGTTTGACAGCCCTGTCCGGGGGTATGAATCGAATCCTTTCGAGCACCCAGTCAACGGACAATTTGTATTTAGAAATTAGGTATAAGGCAATAATACCTAGTTATGGGGCAACGTGATTTACATACAAGATATGTGTTAACGTCAAGGCTTCGGTGTCATGAGCTTATTGCAATAGAAACTTGAATAATGGCTTGTCCGTACAACAAGTCACACGATGAACAAAAACTTGTGTTCTCTTTTAACTCTTACAAACTCTATGGATTCACTCAACATTATTGTTGACTTTTAAGCATGTTTTATCTCAGGTAACCAAAGGTGAAGGTCGCTATGTACGAGGAGTCTGCGCTAAAGTTTTAAGAACTTGTATTTTTGTTCCATGTTATAAAACTTATTATCCATGTTTTTCAAAACTTATGTTATGAATTTGGTAACGTTCCTGTGGGACGTATGTTGTTTACTCTGAAACTCCTTTGAATGGAACAATGCTTTTAAACGCCTCTTTTCGAGTCGTTTTCTATATCCTTGTGTAATTGTGCTATGATTTAACACCCGATGTTGTATATTCCGCTGCGTGAAATTTGGGGGTGTTAAATATCATCAATAAAGACAATTACGAATTTGTCCAGATATGGTTTGCAAACTCGGTTCATGAGGTCCATAAACACGGCAGGTGCCGCGCTAAGACTCCTCGAAGCCCTTGTGTTACTCACGATCATAGTTTTTCTATTTTGAGTATTTATGCACATTTTGGTTGCATTACTATTGAATATTCATATAATAAATATTATTATATGTAATTGATATATGTATATATATATATCGATTGATACGCTTATCCGCGAAGCATCAAGAATTGTTTATTTAGATTTCAAAAATGAAATTTTTATATGTAACAAATATTATTGTGCATATTCATACTATTTATCGATCGTCATGCATACTCCTGAAGCATCGTCATGCATTCGCATTCTCATATAAATTATTATTCATATAGTAATCCTTATTTACTTTACGCAATTTGCTCAGTTCATCATGCGACCAATTCCTACCAAACATTAGACCGTTCGAAATTTAGCTGCGGGCAGCACAAGATTAACATGAACGCTATTTATTTTACGCAAATTACAGATCATCATGGCCAACCTACCCCCAAACAATAACGAGTTCGCGCCAGCTGCGGAGGCAACACCAGACAACATGAACGGTTGGGTTGAAGAGGAAGACCCAGAAATGGAGGAGGAGGAGGAAGATCCAGAAATGGAAGAAGAAGAAGAAGAGGAAGAGATGGAAGCTGATGAACAATGGGACGACCCAGAATGGATACTTCCTTATCAGGGGGCAGACCCACTTTACCCTCCGCCACCTGCATCGGACTCCGAGTCTAAGGCTAAGGCTGAGGATGAGGCTGAGGCTGAGGATGAGGCCGAGGTTGAAGTTGCACCCATACCACCTCCTGTTCCTGCTAATCCTATACCTGAGTCTGCTACCGTCGGTACTTGCAGACTAACACCACTTAAGAGACTCTTCACTGATACTCAGGTTTGGACGGGATCATCGTCATCTGCTGCTGCTGCTGGTCATAACCCCGAGGATCTTACACCAAGTCACATTAGGAGTGACCTAGATGCTCTTCATCGCAGGGTTCAGCATATTGAGGAGGAGGATGTGCGTGCTGATAATAAGCGACTGAAGATGATGTTAGACTG
>BQNB010052765.1:0-14518 GCA_026074375.1 Tanacetum coccineum | reverse complement strand
GAATGAAAAAAAATTGGATTTGGTTTTTCTTAATTAAAATGCAAAAACGATTAAGGAAATCCTAAAAACGAAAGCTAAAATGATTTAAACCTAAAACGTAGACGGGAAAGTAAAAACGCGAGTTAAAGATAACTAAATTATCAAAAACTAAACCCTAAATGATGTTTTAAAGTTTTTATAATTTAAAATAACTAAGTTAAAAGAAAAATGAAAGAAAATTCTCAAACGGAAGCTTAAAAGTGTTAAAAACGAAGAAAACGAAAACTAGGCCCGAGACCCGTGCTTTAAAAAGTGAAATTTTGCGAAAATGACCTTACGAAAGAAATTCTATTTTTCCTAGATGCAAAATGATAAAATAAAATTTTCTAAAAAAGAAAAATATTTTTTTGATTTTTATTTAATTTATTATAATTAAAAAACAGTTTAAAAGAAAATAAATTATAAAAAATAGTAAACAAACTTAAAAAATTCTGAAAAATTTACTAAAAATACTTTAACTAGTGCTGGTTCTAAGAAAAATATAATATTTGAAATTCGGCTTATAAATAAGCCAGCAATAAGCTAAAAAGGGCTGAAGTGAAAAAGGGCTAAGTGGGCTTAAATAAATAATAGTTTCATCAAATGTTGGATGAGCTATTGTAGCACAGTTGGTTATGTTGTGGGTTTGTGGGACGTTGGTATAAAGGGGGAGGTCTAGGGTTCGAGCCTGGGCCTCTCTCTTTTTATAAAAACCTTTTTTTCCTTTTTTTTAAAACTTGTAAAACTAGAGAAAATAAACAATATTAACAAAGACCACTTTTTATAAAACTAAATATTAAGCTGGAAAATAAGCACAAAATGCTAACAGAACCTACTTTTAACTAAATCCTAGTACTAAGCTAACTGCTATGGCAATTTAAGCAAAATAAACTACGCAAAAGACTAAATAAGCAAAAGCAGATAATATTCTACACCTAAACAGCAAATATGAACAAAAATAAGCACAAGAGAGCTAGCAAATAAGCAGAAAAGGCAATAAGCTATGGGGCAAAAAGAGTAAACCACGGCCTAAGGGGACTTTTTGGGACTTATTTCTAAGCACTTAGAGTGAACCTTAGGGGAAGAGGCTTATATGAGCTTAAAGAATAGCTTGGGGGCTACTAAAATCAACAAAAATAAAAAATTTTGAAACTGAAATAAGAAGAGAGAATGATGAAAGAAAAGGGCTGTTTGCAAAGGGTGGATTTTTTTTAGCTATTTCAGTTTTAACAAGGCTTAATACAAACCTGAAAATAAGCTGTTAAATAAACTTAAAATGCAAGACTAAGTGAAAATAGATGAAGATAGGCTTGTAATAAGCTTATGCTTCAAAAATCTAAAAGCTAAAAACAATTTTACACATATGATATTTAAGGATAAAAAAAAGTTTTGACTAGAAAAACACTTAATGTAAACTTGACAGGATTTAAATTTGACAAAAGTAAAATGAAAGGACTTTAACCTAATGCATTTGACATTCAAAAAGGACTCTGAAACTAAACTCAAAAGCTGGTTTTAACAAAGTAAATCAAATAAGCTGTTTAAGCTAACTTGGTCAAAACAGTTTTTGAACAACAATGAGAAAAACTCAAAAACAACTTAAAAGACTTAGAAACTTAGAACAATTGATTAAGACTGGCTCAAAAAGGTTTGCTAAAGTTGACAGGTTGACCCAAAACAATTTTTTATAAGATTTGACCCGTTTTGCTTGTTATCCCAAACACCCCCTTAAATCTTGAAAAACCCTTTTAGACTGATTTTCAAAGAATTGAGCCAAAGCTTTATAAAAACAGATATAGAGAAAATACTGATGAGCACAAATAAGCACAAAGCAGACAATGATAAGCACTAAATAAGCCAAACAGAAATAAGCTATTAAGAGGCTATTAAGGACAGTTAACAAAGAAAACTTAAACAACAGACACAATAAGCAAACAACAAAGGCAAATAAGCATTAATGAGATAAATAAGCAGGAAAAAGCATGAATAAGCCAGAAATAAGCTGAGCTACAGTGAAAATGCAAAAATGTGAAAAAGAAAGCTTACAAAGAGTCCTTAGCTTATGACTATGAGAATAAGCTTTCCAAAAGCTTAAAAACAAATCCTATAGCCTCCCATGAGGCACTAAACCAAAGGCCTTCCCTTATAACCTTGCTCCAATGCTTCTTTGGACAGATTTTATGATTTTTTTGGAACTTTTGAATTTTTTGACAGAAAATGAAAATAAGTCTCAAATAAGTTTTTAATGTCTTAAAAACTTATACAAAGGCTTAAAATCAGTATTTAAAGACAACTTAAGGAAATGGCAAGAATTTAAAGAAAACTTAAAAGTGACAATAATTTAAAAGCAAGTATTAAAATGACTGAAATTTTAGTGACAAGAAAGATAAATTGCAATGTATTAAAAAGAGACAGTAAAGGTACAAATCTTGGTTACAAGTTTTTTTTGACTTAAAACACAAAAATTCGACACACCTTTAAGGCTAACTATTACAATGGCTTTTATAATGAAACTAGTCTAGGGTTCTTGTGTTTCTTCAGTCTTGGTTGTGTTTCTTTAGTGAGGAGAGAACTTCAATCAATCTTGGCCCTTCATTTTGCTTGTTGCCCACTCAAAGTCATCACAGCCCTTGAAATCTTGTCTTTTTTCAGTAGCCAATGGGTGAAGGGAGGATTGCCAGCTTGTCACGAGGCCATGTGAGTGTGGGGATAGTGGTGGTGATGGTTTTGGATGGTTATGGCAGGTTATAAGCCAAAAAGACAGTGAACAGTGGTTTAATTGCGTTTGGTGGGAAATGGGGAGTCTGTTTGTTTATATCTGGGTGCAGGGGAGGAGTTTGGGAAATTGGCAGAAAAGGTCCCTTAATTATATATATGTTGTTGCAAGAAAGGTCTTTGTGGTAGTGGAAGTATTAGGAGGTTGCCAATTTTAGTCCTCAAAGGTGTTAAGTTGTATTACAAACTCAGTCCTTGTGAGGGTAACGACTGTTAAGGGTAAAGGGATATTGGCAAACAGCTTAACAGAGAAGGGTTTGGGATTTCTTATGTTATTTTGGGCCATTTGGTGAAAGGAATAATGGGCTTTTAGTGGTTAAATATAAAAGGGATTGGGCTCATGGTCTTCATATAGTGTCCTAATGGGCTGACTCGGCCTATTAGATGGGTTTGGGTGGGCCCATTAAGTATTCTTCGGTTTCGGCTTTGGTTTTGACCTTTGACTTTTCACGGGTTGACTTTGACTTTGACTTTTGTTGACTGTGGCTTCAATTTGACTTTGTCTTTTCACGCTTTTCCATTTCGTGCTCGGTTTTGTCCGTTTTTGCTTGATTTTTCGTCCTTTTGTCAGATATCCGTTTCCTGCACAATATAAATGAAAACATACAAATACAAAGTATTTTTGGTACGTTTTTAGGTCATTTAAGTCTGATTTTAATGGTTAAAGGTATGTGTAATTAAACGCATACCAAAATCCCCCATACTAAGATATTGACGTGTCTTCACGCAATACTATGAAGTAAGCACTTAGAAAACTAAGAATCTCGATCCTCCTCGACTAATAACCTCGAAAAGTAGCTAAGTGTTTGTTGAGGGGAAGTTAAGACTCATAAGTTTTGAAAAACCCCGTCTTTACCATTTTTAAATATATACTCTTATTTCTACACATATTTTTGTATTTTTTATTTCAAGCAACTAACTAACTTATTTGACTTTTGTTATTTTATAACTTTACGGGATCATAGAAAAAGATGCATTTCGTTCCGAGAATGCACCAAAAAGGATAAATTCATCGTCCCCGACTTTTTACTTATTCCAAACCAAGCTTAAAACGAAATCACCACTAATTATGAGTTAAGATGCTAACACTACTCATATTGTGACTTGTGAACTTTTCACTCCCGACAATTATTATATCTTAGGTGTATGTGCTATTTTGAATTTCAACTTTGGATTAATGTTTTGCCAAATTCTATGCTTCACGTTTCACCCGAGAATAATGATTTTGAAGGCGAGATCATCCCATGTAGCGACTTTCGTCTCGGCACATCCCAACCTTGCAGTTAAGTGACCAGGCTTTTGACACCCCACAGAGACTAGTATCGGGACTCACGGACCTTAGGTTTCAAAAACTCTCAGGTTTCTCGTATACACATAGCTTACAAAATATAATAGCCAAAGTTCAAAAGCATATTTAAATTTAACAAAAAGAGATCTATTTATTAATTCACACTTAAATATTAAACATTGATGCAATTGTAACCTTCGACCTTTTAGAAGGCTGCAACATCGGTTGTGAGCCGGCAAGATGCAACAAACTTTTATCAGTCTCGGATTATTATTCTTACTATGGGCTTTTTTTAGAAGGCTGTAACATCGGTTGTGAGCCGGCAAGATACAACAAACTTTTATCAGCCCACAGTTTATATTTATTATATTTTTTCATTTTTCAACATAACATCATTTTATTTTATTTTTTAATTTTTTTTTTCATGATATAGGGAAGACTTCTTTTTTGAAAAATTCAAGTATAAATTTGAACTAAGGCTAAAGTTTTTTTGCTATATACTACATAAAAATTATTAATTTAAGTTTAATCTCAAAAAATAGCACGTAATAATAATAGTACGTATGTCTAGCAATAATACTTAATAGAAATATCTTAAATGGAATTCGAGTCATTGCTTGAAACTTCTTCAGAGGATATGGAGATAATTGCTTGAAGATGAGTGGGATGAATCCAAGGTTTCATGGATGGCCAATATGATATATATTTTGATTTTTGTAGATGAGGATTAATTTTGATGAGGTGATCATATAGACGATTTAGAATCATTCCATATGGCATTGGAGAGTTTGGTTGATTTTTAATCCTTTCAACTCGTTTGGTTAGGAAATAAGCGAAGTTGAAGGGAGTACGTGTTTGAATGCAATACATCATGTGACATGATGATGCAGGAAGAAAGTTTGAGTCATTTTGAGTGCCAAAGGCATTATCTTGAATGATTTCATTCCAAGATCTCATGTCATGACGAAGTTCTTCTTTGAGAATTTTGTTTGGGAATATGGTTTGTCCAGTTGTTGTGATTGATTGAATAATTTCATTTGGTGTTGGAGTGTGTGTTTGGTAAGGTGTGTTTGATTCCTGATTGATTCTTAATGAGTCGAGAGATGAATCTTCAGAATAAGAACATTCTCCTTCACATGGAATGAAGAGAATTGAGGCAAATGACTCGAGTGAGAGTTTAAATGTTCTTTTTAATGCCCAGAATTTTAAAAAGATATTTTGATCATTGTCTCTAGTAATTTCTATTGAAGAATAAAATTCAAGCAGAAATCTTGGACAAATCCCTTCGTGAAGTTCATATATACTCAGAAGTTTGATAGTTTGAAACATGATTTGAATATTATCATATTTAGTAGACTCAAAAGATACTGGACGACCTTCATGAATTGGTCTACACTCTAGGTTTTGAATGAAGGGTTTTAATTTATTAGGAAGATATTTTTCATTTGAGATTGTTGGGACGTATGATTTTGTGTATCGTAGTTCTTCTTCTAACGTCATTTCACCTAATTAAAAGTGTGCAAGCTTTAGTAAGGTTGTCTTATTGAATTAGGTGTCTAGTGTGTGCCTAAGTGTGACAAATGTGGAGTAACGATTAACTCGACCTAAAAAATAAAATCTTAAGAGTTAATCCAAACGCTCGTTAGTTTAATTTTGCTCATCCAAACATGTCGAAAAATACATATGAATTATGTATCTCGATATTTGTTCATGAGATCATTATGCATGTGTTTAATAATGTTTTTAAGTTGTATCGACAATGCATAACCACAATTTCATTATGTTCCTAACGTGAGTAATTTGAAAATAAAATTGGGGTTTTGGTTCTAAATTAATGTTTCAACAAATTTACAAATGTATGTAAATCCTATGTCTATGGGAAGCATATTAGTTATACATTGTATCCTAGTAGTCTTGATTGTATAATATTGAAAGAAAAATGAAAAATCCCAAATTTTAATTTTAGTGTTCATCATGAACCCTAGACTCAAATTGAAAGAAAATAGATGAAATGACTTACAATTAATGATCTTTAAGATGTTGTGAGTGATTATAGGTGTTGATTTGATCTTCAATTATAGTTTTAGTGTTTGATTTTGAGTTTTTGGGTGTTGTGTTCGTGTTCTTCGCTGCAGATAGGAAAGGGGTGTTTGTTTTTGTGTTTTGAAAATTTTTAGTTAAGTGTTCAATTTTAGTGTTTGCTGATGGCGGTCCCATATCGCTTGGCGGTCCTAGATATATTAGGGGGGGGCTAGGGTAAGGGGGCCGCCCTCAGCGTGGGGTTTTAGACTCAGTTTTTGACAAAAATTTTACAAATAGGAGTGACATTTTAATTTACATTTCGCGAATTAAAAATGCTTAAACTACTTCGGATGAAGTATTTAAGTTGTCAAGACACGGAATGGAACACGGACTAGAATTGAGACAGAAGAAGGAGAAGCGGACTAATGTGATTTATGAAATGTGTTCCATCATTCCTAAACTAATACGTAGATAGTTAAACGATTCACGTTTAAGGGGTTTCGTAAGAATGTCGGCAATGTTGTCGACGGACGGCACTTTTTCGATTGAGGTATGTCCTTTCTAGACATTATCACGAAGAAAATGGTGACGAATTTCGATGTGTTTGGTTCAAGAATGTTGCACCGGGTTTTTGCTAAGGTCAATCGCGCCTTTATTGTCGCACATGATCGGGACGTCATCGAGTCGAACATCATAGTCGATAAGAGCTTGTTTCATCCATAGTGCTTGTTGACATGCCTTTCCGGCGCTTACGTATTCGGCTTCGGTAGTGGATATAGCAAGAGCGATTTGTTTCTTCGAGAACCAAGATGTCAAACAACATCCCACGAACGTACAAATACCGCTAGTGCTCTTTCGATCCACATAATCTCCCGCATGATCAGAGTCGGCATATACTATTGTTTCTATGCCGGTCCCCTTAGGATACCATAATCCTAAGTGCGTAGTGCCTTTAATGTATCAGAAGATACGTTTAACCGCTTCAAGGTGAGAGGTTTTGGGAGCCTCTTGGAAGCGGGCACAAAGGCAGACACTAAACATGATATCGGGCCTACTTGCCGTTAGGTATAATAAACTACCTATCATGCCTCGATACTTGGTACTATCTACCGACTCACACTCTTCGTCTTTTGAAAGTTTGGTATCAGATGACATGAGGGTTTTCATTGGTTTAGATTCTTCTAAGCCAAATTTCTTAAGTATTTCTTTAATATATATAGATTGATTAAAGAAGATTCCATCTTCCATTTGTTTTATTTGTAGTCCAAGGAAGAAGTTAAGTTCGCCCATCATGCTCATCTCAAACTCGTCATGCATGATTTTGGCAAATTCATCACACATGTCTTGACAAGTCGAACCGAATATGATGTCATCGACATATATTTGAATGATGATGAGGTTTGAACTTTTCTTCTTAGTAAAAATAGTGTTATCTACCATTCCTATTTTATATTCATGTTTAATAAGGAAAGCTTTTAATCTATCATACCAAGCTTTGGGTGCTTGTTTAAGACCATATAAAGCTTTCTTTAGTTTATAAACATGATTTAGTTTTTCAAAGTCAATGAATCCTGGAGGTTGTGCCACGTATACCTCCTCATTGATAAAACCATTCAGGAATGCACTTTTTACATCCATTTGGAATAGTTTAAAGTCTAAAGCACAAGCATAAGCTAATAGTATTCTAATTGACTCAAGTCTAGCAACTAGGGCATAAGTTTCATCATAATCGATGCCCTCTTGTTGATTATAGCCTTGAGCAACTAACCTAGCCTTATTTCGAGAAACAATACCGTTCTCGTCTAACTTATTTCTAAACACCCACTTAGTTCCTATGATTGTCATATTCCTAGGTTGTGGAACTAACTCCCAAACGTCGTTAGCAATGAATTGATTTAATTCTTCTTGCATAGCGACTATCCAACTATCATCCGTTAAGGCTTCATTCACATTCTTAGGTTCTATAGTTGATATAAAACAAAAGAAGTTACTTTGGTTTTGGGCTTGTGATCTAAGGGTTCTTTGGTTAAGGTTTCCTATGACATTTTCTAATGGATGGTTCCTAGATTCCTTAATATTGACTATTTCGTCAATCTCTAAAGTTTCATCCGCAATGTCATTTTCTAGGTTTTTCTTTTCGGTAACCTTAATTGCTTCTTCTTCATCTAAGTCATCATCCACCAAGGGTGATGTCTTAGAGGGTGGAGGAGTTTTATTGAATGTCACGTTAAGTGATTCTTTGACTTTCCTAGTATGTTTATTTAGGATGATATAGGCTTTACTATTTTGAGAGTAACCTAGAAAGATACCTTCGTATGACTTTGGGTCAAACTTTGTAAGGTAGTCTTTAGTGTTTAAGATGAAGCACTTGCTTCCAAACACTCTAAAGTAATCTAAAGTAGGTTTCCTACCTCTTAAGAGTTCGTAAGGTATTTTTCCTAAGATGTCTCTAATTAGGATTTGGTTGAGAATGTATGTTGAACTGTCTACTGCGTTACACCAAACTTTTAACGATTGCTCATTCAACATAGTCCTATTCATTTCTTGAAGTGTCCTATTTTTCCTTTCAACCACACCATTTGATTGAGGAGTGCGTGGAGCTGAGAAGTTATGTGTAATTCCATTGGCATTACAAAACTCTCCAAATTGCACCTCATTATCAAATTCCCTACCGTGGTCGGTTCTTATTGACACTATTGTACATCCTAATTGGTTTTGAATTTTCTTACTAAATATTTTGAATTGATCGAAAGCTTCGGTTTTGTCCTTAAGGAATCTAGTCCAAGTATACCTAGAATAGTCATCTACTATGACTAAGGTGTAGCGGTGTCCTCCGTAATTCCGTACGGTGGATGGACCGAAGAGATCCATATGAAGGAGTTCTAAGCATCTAGTCATTGAGACTATATTCTTATCCTTATGACTAGCATGAGCTTGCTTTCCAATTTTGCAAGCATCGCAGAAGTGTTGATCAAACTTAAGCTTAGGTAGGTTTCTAACTAATTTCTTAGATGATAACGATTGAATGAGATGCATATTCGCGTGACCTAATCTCCTATGCCACAATGTGGAGTTTTCATCAATCGTTGCTAGACAAATTTTGTCTTTAGGCTTATTTTCTAATTTCATCACATATAAGCCTTTCTTCCTAATACCTCTACCTATGACCTTACCATCCTTAGTAATTTCACTGTCATGTTTAGAGAAAGTTACTCTACACTTATTATAACATATTTGTCCTATACTTAACAAGTTAAATCTTAAGTTATCTACATGCTCTACATAGTCTATTTTGAGAGAGTCATTTGAAATCGTACATTTGCCAATGATGTTACCATGAGGATTGCTACCAAAAATAACATTAACTCCGTTGTATGCCTTGTAGCTTGAGAAGAGCTTTCGGTTACCCGTCATCTGTTTGGAGCATCCGCCCTCATCGGGTTCCAAGTCAACTCCAAGGCATATCTATTTATATAAGGCAACACCTCAAACATTTGGTCCTCAATATCTCATGGGTCTAAAGTTGTTAGTGCTAAACATCCCTTGCATTTGATGCAATTGGTTGGGATGTGGAAATGGAAGACACATTTCTTATGGTATGTAACTTTGTCGTGGGAAGTTGTTCCAAGTTACAGGAAAACCATGAGGTTGATTTTGTCGACCAATGTTTCTTTTTGGTTTCATTGTTTTAGGACGATGATAATTATTTATGACTCTTCTAGGTGGTGGAGTTTTTGATCTAAAATTTGTTTTTGAAAATCCAACTTCGGGTTTTGACAATGGCTTATAGAATTGCTTAACTTCATTATCACTAACAACAGGAAATTTTACATTGTTTACTATTATGTGTTTTGGTCTAGGACCCAAAATAGATTTTTGAAAAGACACACTTTTCTCAGATCCAGGTGTGGTCCCTGGTGGCGGTCCTATATTTACTTTAGGGGCCGCCTGCACATTAAGGGGGCCGCCCATATTTATGGGACCTCTATCAGGGGACACCTTTTTCTAAGCTTTCACAAATTTTATTTCCTTGGTTCCACTAGATGATGCTTCAAATGAATTAAACCCTAAACCTAACTTTTCACCGGAGGGTTTTTGATTATTTAACATTTCATTTAAGCAATGTGTGCTTTTTTCAAACTTGGTTAGTTTAAGAGCTTCCTCTTTAAGCTTTTCATTTTCAATTTTAAGCATATGACATTTTACACATCCAAGATCAACTTCCTTATTTTTCTCTAGTATAGACACTTTTTATTTTAGAATACTAATTTCCTTTTCTAAGCTATCTCTAAGTCTTTTATTTTTAGTGATTATCTTTAAACTCATTTTGCACAGTTTATCATATTCATTATCTAATACTAAATCATCTATTGACGAGTTTTCATTGCTAAAGTAATAGGATTCGGAACATACCTCACTTGATGCTTGAGCTACTAGACACGTTTTGTTATTGACTTTCTCATCATCTTCTTCACCGCTATCACTCCAAGAACCTCCGACAAATGCCTTTTGGTTCTTGTCTTTCGGTGGTTTTGGACATTCTCCAATAAGATGATTCGGGTTGCCGCATCTAAAGCATTTTCTATCACTTTTACCGTTCTTGTTATCACGGCTTTTTTGGAATGTCTTTTTGTCATTCCGAGGTTGTCTCGCGAATCTGCCTCTTCTCTTAAAGAACATCTTAAAGTCTCTTACCGCCATGGCATATTCTTCATCTTCACTTCCAAAATTCGAACACTCTTCATCACTAGATTCTTTTTTAGCCTTGAAAGCAACAAATTTCCTTTCAACTTTTGCTTTGACTATTTCAGAATCTTTTTTGATGATCATTTCGTGAACTTTGAGGTTCCCAATAAGTTCATCAAGAGATAGTGAGGTTAAGTGACCTTTACTCTCCATTTAAGATGTAGAGCCCTAAGAAATTTCCTAAAATAGTTGTTGCTAGAATAACCTATATCAAAAGCTTTTAAACTAGTAATAATAGTATTAAATCTAGCAAAAGCACTATCTATAGATTCGTCTTCGAAAATGACGAATTGTTCATATTGTTGAACCAAAAGGTCAATCTTATTATCTTTGACTTGACTATTACCTTGGTGGGTGATTAACAATGTTTTCCAAATTTCTTTTGTCGTATTACACATGAAAATTCTTTCATATTTTTTTCTAGGCAAAGCATTATAAATAACCATTTTCGCTTCATTATTTTTCCCGAGTCTCTTTTTAAGATCATCGCATTATTTTTCAAAAGGGATAACCTAATCTAATTTGGTTTCCGAATTTTGTTAAATGGGTTGAAAATTACCGTTGGTAATAACATGCCAATGATCTAGATCTTTTGATTGAACATATGTCTCGAATCTATTTTTCTAATAAATAAAACTATCACTTTCAAAGAATGGTGGTCTTTACATAGATTGCCCTTCTAGATATTTGTCGGAATTCATAGATCGATCCAAGCTTTAAAATACAGTATATTTTAAAATTTTTGAGTAACCTGGCTCTGATACCAATTGTGGAAACTAGAAGGGGGGTTGAATAGTTTACAGGTTCGTTTTCCATTGAATCAGATAAGCAAAACAAAAAATAGCCATTTTTTAATCTAAACTTTCAGTAGTAAAAGGGTTTTTTATTTAGCTTTTCAAATGTATGTTTTTACAAGTAGCTTATAGTTCTTCTACATTAGTTTAAACTTGTTTTTTATCACTAAATTACTTATTTTGATATCTGTTTTAAGCCGTAAAAATCTGCATTGTTCATTTCAAAACCAAAATTCCTAAGTGTTCTAAAGTACAAATAACCGTATTCAAGTTCAACCATTTTTTTGAGTAATTGAATTTCAAAATGTTTTGAAAAAGCTGTTTCATATAGCTTTTTGGCCAAGGTTCAAAGTAATATAGGCTAGATTATCATAAGGATCTGTTTGTGGGCTTAAAAATAAGCTTAAAGATGTTGTTTGGTCTGTTTGGATTGTAGTTTTAGCTTAAGTGGCTTAATTTTAAATTTCAACTATCGCCTTAGTTTTTGCTTAATTTCTGTTCAAATTAGCTTATTAGATTAATATTTAGTCATTTCATAGCTTATTAAGGTTAGGATTTAGTTTATTGCATCTTTGCTTAAAAATAAAAAACATAGTTAAGTTAGAATAAGTAGCTTTTTAATCAGGCTTTTTCTTTGCTTATTTGATCTTCAAAATGTTTTTTCGAAGTTGTTTTAAGTAGTATTCTAGAATATCCTTTTATAGGTAATAAGCCAAAAGTCCATAAGGATCTTTTAGCTTATTGAAAAATAAGCTCAAAGGTGCCTTAAGGGGCTGTTTGGTTAACAGTTTACACCATAAGTGCTTATTTCTTTATTTTAGCTTATCTCTTATTTATAATTAATTCATATTTAGGATTTTTTTAGCTATTTAGGTTAGTATAAGCCCATTTTAGCTTATTTGGTTTTGCCATTGGCTTATTTGACTTATTTGGCTTTATAGTATAATTATTTAAGTTTTTTAGCTTTTCTGTCTATCTAGTATCATTTGATGCTTAGTTTTGTTTTTAATGAGCATTCTTAACTTAGCATTATTGTCTGTCCTTAGCTTATTTTAAATTTCATTGCTTATAGTTTTAAATTGGCCAAATACAGTTAGCCTTTTAGTGTTTAGTTTAGTTTAAGTATTTCTATCATTTAACTGCATATTTTGAGCTATATTTTAGTTAAAAAAAAAGTTGTTTCAAAAAGTTAGCTATATTTTTTTAGTAATTAGCAAAAGTTTATAAAAAAATAGGCAAAAATAAAAACACTTTGGAAAGGTGGAGCAAGGCTCGAACCCGGGACCTCTACCACCCTCCCAAGCGTTTTATCCCCCACACTCCCAACCATTGTGCTACAATAGCTCATCCGTTATAACTTTACAAAATCTATTATTTATATACAATTTAGACTTTTAGTTTAATAAGCTGTTTTTACTTATTATACAGCTTATTCAATAAGCTGTCTTACAAATTTTATTTTTCTTAGATTCTTAACTATTCAAACTACTTTCATAATTTTTTCAAGAATTTTTTATAAAACTTTTAGTATTTTTTATATTTAATTTTCTTTAAAATCGTTTTTAATTCATAAAAAATTATAAAAAAGTCAAAAAAATATAATTCTTTTTAAGAAAATTTTCTTTCATCATATAGTTTCTAGGAAAAATAGTTTTGCTTCTATAGGGTTTAAATTGCAAAATTTTATTTTTTAAAGAACGGGATTTCTCCCGGTTTAACATTTTTGTGTTTTTTTAAGCTCTAAGCATCTCCGGTTCGTTCCTAGTTTCGTTAATCTTACTTTTTAGTTAATTAGAGTCATTAAAAGTGAAATTTCATTTCTAGATTTATTTTTGCATTTAGTTAGTCACCGTTAGGGTTCCCGATTTGCGTTTTTAGTTAAAGTTAATTTACCCGTTTCCGTATAGATTTCTTGTAGTTAGGTTTAATTGTCTCTTAATTTGCTCACTATTAGGATTTTAGAAAACAAATCATCTTCGAACCAATTCAAATCATTGTCCAAATAACAAACGTGGTCTCAATTTCATAAATCTTTGGGAAAACGACCCGGTAATCACTTACCGGTTAAAACGTGTAGTATTTTTGTAAGATTTTTCCTACTACCTTTGTCCTCAAGGGTAGTTTTGGAATTTTCTATACTTTGAATATTATTACGTATATTATTGACTAACGTCAATTTTTGGCGCCGCTGCCGGGGATTTGTGATTAAGATTCCTTCGTTTGCAGTTTGTCGATCGTGATTTGGAGATCCTTTCGTCTTCGAAAGTTACGCTTTTAAGAAAATCAAAAACACAAAAAAAAAATTAAATACAAAAAGTAAAAAATATTTTTCTTTTCTTTTTAGTATAAGTAGAAGATTATTAAATAAGAAAAATACAAAAATATTTGCTCTTTTGGATTTTTTGATTTTTCTTCTGAATTTGTGAATATATAAGAAATAAAAAAATTATCAAGTTGGTAAAAGAACACCAACAAATAATACCTTCAATTGAGGTATTATCCATCAATAAGTTCCTGAACCAAAGATTCAAAAAATTTTACCGTCTTGTGTCACTTACGAAAAAGGTGCACCTCTTTTGTAAAATTTATTTTACTTAAGAGAGTTACCCTATGTTTGTTGATTATTCGGTTAACAAAAATATTTCCTTTTCCCGTTTCTTTTCTCATTTCATTTGTTTGTTTAGTGCATGCGTACTAGAAATTCCAACTTTCCAAATAATTCAAACGTAATCATTCTAAGACGTCGAAATAAAGGACGTGCTCCAAACATAGTCGAACCCGAGCTTCGTACTATCGTTGCACCAATGGCGGAACGTACAATGGAAGAGCTACTCCGTGCACCCACGGAAGGGTATGGAGAAGCTATCGTTTTACC
>BQNB010052764.1:3050-35104 GCA_026074375.1 Tanacetum coccineum | reverse complement strand
TCCACTAATACCGTCGAACCGGGGTCTAACCGAGGGAACACCGTCCACACCACCATTGGGCCTAACCTGGCTCTGATACCAAATGATGGCGATTATCGTTGTGGTGAATGGAAGAAACCACACAAATAACAAAGAACAAGGAATTCAATAACCCATCAAAGGGTGCCCAACCGGGACTTCAAGAGAAACACTCTTATTTTATAAACTCATCCTTTTTTTCCAACACCTAAACCTATTACATTTATAGGGTAAGAAAGTCAAATACAATCTTTGACTAGAAAAAGTCAAATACAATCTTTGACTTTCAAATAAAGAAACAAATCAATTCCTAAAATCTAAACATATCTTTAACAAAAATAATAATATTAAAAAAGATAGATTGACAATTATAAATTGTCATTTTTTCCCCTTCAATCTCTTCGAAATAATTAAACACTTGACTTCACGTGTTGACCGAAGAACCGACGGCTAAGCCAGAGGAGTTTTAGCTCGAACATGCCCTGCATCATTTATCTTCATCCGTATAGATGGTATTAAAACCCCGACACATATGATTTTTTATACATTAAGAGCATATGGTACCAATTGGTGCCGTCGTGGGTAAAATGTTGTCACCTCAACACTAACCACACAAAAGACCCCTCCCTTCTATAACACCAGAATGTGGTGCTATGGGAGACCTCTAGACCCTACAATGTTTTTTCATTTTTATTCAAATAAAACATCTCATTAAATTAAAACTAAAATTCCATTAATAAAAAAGACGTGTCTATAAAAGTGTGTGTAAAAATTAAAAGAATAATAGGGTATTTATATGATTTTTAAAGGGTAAAAGTTTGGGAAAAAGTGGGGTTATATGACATAAAAAGCGGTTATAAAACAGCTCCAACGTTCCTTTTCTTTCCGTTAAGTAACGTTTACAAAATAGAAAAAGAAAATAATTCAATTACTGAACTGATGGGCTGGTGGGGACAACGCAAAGCACGAAAGGCTAACCATGATGTGGGCTAGGCGTCTTAGGTCGCGTTTTCAGAACGGCGCAACATTAAAACGCAAGGTACTTGGTCTCTAAACATACTATATACTAGTAAATGACATATTAAATACTAGTAAATGGCATATTAAGTCAAAAATCATTACATGATTTCTGAAGTGTGAAACAAAATATCGAAACTAGCTGGAAAGTAGAATTATATTTTTTAAGTATAGGTTTTACCCTCCCAAACATGACCTAATTCTGACCCTTATTTACTGTTTTATAACTTTTAGTATAAAAAATTATTTGAAATGACTTTCACCGCCTAAAAACCATTGAGGCCGATTTTCTTTTCTGGAAAGTAGACTCTTTTGGCTTATTCATAGACTCAAGAAACATATCAATATTCGTTTTTATCACCAAGATAACAGTCGTTGAACACGACCCAAAATTCTGCTCAACCCTAAATCTAGTTTTAACGCAAATCTAACCAAACCACAAGCATGCATACGCATCTAATTCAATCATAAAGCCATACTACAAATCATAATGATCAATAAACATTCTGTATTTTAATTAAAACCCTCTAGATCCATCATAATTAGGGTTACATGAATACATTAATTAACTAGGATTAAACACACTTACCTTGATTCTTAGCACCTAAATCACAAGTCTTGAATGCTCTTGGATCACTAGCAAAATTCGACTCCTTAGGGTTTTGGGGAGGGGGAAAACGACGGCACAAGGGGGAAGGGGGAACAAAATATGGCTAGGGTTTTCTTAATAAATTAATTAAATAGAATCCTAATCAAACTAAACTTGTATTTATCTAAAACACATTTTTTTTTCTTTCCTCTAAAATTCGTATTTATTATGTATGTATAAAAAATATTTTTTTATTTTTTTATTAGTTAATTAATTATCTTCAATACCTTAAGTTTTTATAAAAACCTAAGCTAATTTGGTAAACCATTTTACTTAAAAACTACTTTCTAAATATAACTTTCATTTCACAATTCACTTTCTATTTTTAAAAAGTTTACCACAAACATCCATATTTCACTCACTTAACTCTCCTTCAATATGACATATTTTTCTTAAACGCTTAATCCACAATAATCCAAATATTAACGTAGCATTGCATGCAATACGCCATTCCTTTTCATTATCACTAAACGTGAACAAATGGAATACTCATCACCAAACACAAACACACTCATAATGAGATGCCCATACACCTCAAAATGATATCATCACATACTTAAACCACTTAGCACACATAATAATCACATAGCGCACCACTTAATCACATACAATGAAAACAAAGCTATATTCTAAAGGTAAAAACCTAACCTCCCAACAATCACGGGTGTTTACATAATCCCCTCCTTTAGAAAATCTTGTCCCGAGATTTAACTAGCCGATTCATCAGCTCGATCAACGAACAACCGAGGATACTTAGACTTCATATAATCTTCCAGCCTCCCAAGTGAACTCGGGACCACGCTTTGAATTCCAACGAACCTTCACAAGTGAAACTTAACTAAAGTTTTTAAACTCTTAATTTCACGGTCCATAATCTCTACAGGTTCCTCAACAAAATGAAGAGTTTTGTCTACCTTTATCTCATCTAATGGCACATGCAAATTAGCATCGGCTAGACACTTCTTTAGGTTTGACACATGAAAGGTGTCATGCACGCTATTCAACTCCTCAGGTAACCTCAACCTATAAGCTACAAGGCCAATCCTTTCAAGGATCTCAAACGGTCCTACATATCTTGGTGCTAACTTACCCTTCTTTCCAAAATGCACTACACCCTTCCAAGGCGTCACCTTTAACAATACACTATCTCCCACCTCAAACTCTAACAGCTTACGCCTATAATCAACATAGCTCTTTTGACGATCTCTCGCCGCTTTGGGCTTTTCCTTTACCAACACTACCTTATCAGTTGTTTCTTGTACTAACCTCGGGTCTAATCAAACTACTCCCTTCAATCTCTGCCCATAGAACAGCCGATCTACATTTCTTACCATACAAAGCTTCAAACAGAGCACACCGAATTCTTCAATTGATAACTTCCACTAAAATCGAAATCATATGCCCTCATTATAATACTCTAAAGTCTGAATGCATACTTCACTTTGTCTCTCCGCTTTGAGGATACTCATCAGTACTTCAAATCCAATCGCTGTCTCTATCACACTTCTGCAACCATGGCGAGGTAAGTCTCCATCTCAAACTAAGTCGATCGACACCAGAAGTTCCAAATTCCTTGCTATTATCTCATCAAATATAAAACCTTGCCATCTTCACATCTGAAACTTCTTGTATAGCTAGACAATTAGATAACTTGGTCAGTCTATCGACCATCACACCGAAGAATCACATCATACCAACTACTTTGACCTTGAAATTAAGTGGATAACATGCCATGGTGATTCTATCTTATTTTCACTTAAGTATCTCAGGCCGTTGCAGCAAGCCAAAAGTCTTTGACATTGCAGCCTTCACCTCTTAAAAAAATCCGACATTTGCTAACATAGGTAGCTATCTCCTTTTCTACATGTGGCTACCAATACATGCCTCCAAGGTTATAGTACGTCTTATCCGCTCCTGGATGTACCAAATACCTTGATGCATGGGCCTCATCAATTACACTTCCTACCAATAGAACCTAAATTCGATCCATAAAGTACAAAATCTCGCCTCTTTTTCTTTCCATCGTTGATCTAAAAACCATGTAGCCTTTCTGGTGTGCGTTCTCTGCTTGAAACACCTCACTGGCTGCTAGTATCTTCCTCTACTAACTCGACTATGGATTTCACTCTCTCCTTTCTACTCAACGCATCACCCACTACATTCGCTTTATAAAATCGAGGAGTATCACACTACATATACAAATCATTCTTCAAAGTCTGAAAAGCCTCTTCTTGTTCTACGCTCCACTCATACTTCCTGATTCCTTTTAGTTAGGGAAGTAAAGGGGTTCAACAATCTTGTATAAAAACGCGATGAACGTCGAACTAACTCTGCCAATCCTAAGAATAACATTCCAAATTCCTCACATGCTCACTCCTTACTACAGATCTACTGAAATACGTTATGGTTGACCACGTAACCAAGAAAATGCACTCCTTCCAACCAAAACCCACACTTAGAAAACTTAGCATACAGCTTCTCCTTCCTCAGTGACTCCAACACAAACTTCAAATGAACTTCATGTTCCTCCTTCGACTTTGAGTAGGCCAGAATGTCATCAATGAATACGATGACAAACCTACCTAAGTACGGTTTGCAAACCCGTGGGGGGGGTGGGGGCGGGGGGGAGGTTTCATTAATTCCATGAAAACCGTTTGGTTCATTGGTTACCCAAAAAGGCATAAGAACCAAGAACACAAAATGTCTGTATCTCGTTGAGAATGCTGTCTTGAGATGGCATCCTCAATGCACTCGTTAAGCTGATGATAACCCGACTAAAAATACATAACCCTTTAAGAAAGGATACACTCCTCATAACTGATCAAACAAGTCATCAATCCTAGGGAGTAGATAACGGGTTTTTTTAACAGTTAATTTGTTCAACTCCCTATGATCAATACTCATGCGAAAATAACCATCCTTCTTCTTAACAAATAACACCGGTGCTCCCCACAGAAAATGACTAGGTCATATGAAACCCTTGTCTTCCAACTCTTGAAGTTGTTCAGATAATTCTTGCATTTCCGAGGGTGCTAGACGATATGGCTGCTTTTCGCGACTAGGCGTCCCATGAACTAAGTTTATACGGAACTCAACTTGACGTTTGTTGTGTCATTGACAAGTTTCTTTTTTTGAAAAAACACATCAATAAAATTCTCGTATGACGGAAATATCACTCAATTCCGATTCACTACCTTTGTGTTCATAAGGATTTCATTCCTCACGACTCCTTGAGTACGTTCCGACCAAGAACCCGAAGTATCTTCTCTTCAACCATCCTACGGTATTCCTAACCACCTTCTCATGACATAACTATCACCAACTGGTCAAACTGCCTCTTTGACAACCAGTCCATGTGGGGGATTTGTGGTGGGGACTCATCCTGGGTGAGGTGGGGTGTGTCGCTGACCTGACATGCGTGCAGGCGGCCGAATCAATGGTGTGACTGTGTCCAGGCGAGGCAGGACTTGGTAGCTAACGGTAGGAGGCTGATAGGGCGGGGGGGTACACTTAGTAATGGGACTACGCGATGAGGGGGGAGGGTATCTCTCAGGTACCGTAGTTGCGATCGTCGTATGTCGAGTGTAGGAGAGTGGTAGAGGGTATAGTGGGATAGGTATGGGTTTCGGTAGGGACAATCAAAAGCAAGTTGCTGTTAAGTGTGAACGAGTGGGTGTTTCTTGAGTCAGAAAAGCTCAAAAAGTTTTCTGTTGGAGGGTGGTTGGGGGGAACGGGGGGGAGTGTATTGGGGGGGGGGGGTTGAGTGTGCTATGAATGGCGAGGTAGTGCGGAGTATGGGGGATTGGGGAGCGTTAGTGTGGGGGGGGGGATATGGTTGGGAGCAGGGGGGTTCACAATAATAGCAAATAGATTGTGGATCAAATGACAAATAACAACAGAGGCCCTTAAAAAGAAAAGGATAACGTAAAATGCAAATTCACAAAAACCCCGAGAAAAAACTTGGAGCAAAACGAGAGAAATGGGCAGGGGCAAGGTGCTGCGAAAAGGGGAACAAAAAAGAGAAAGAACGGGGAAAAGAAAACAAAAAAAAATCAACAAACAACCAAAACGATAGTAAAAACAACAGAACCTCGGCAAGGTTCGTACCACACCAAATAGAACAGACATAAAAAAAATTCAATTCAATACGAAAGACGAGAAATTCCAATAAAGACTCTATAAATTACCTCAAATAATCATCCGAACATTTTATCATACCACCACCAAAGATCCCAATTAAAAAACATATATTTATCAAAAAATCAATATAAAAAAAAATAAAGAACTTCACTATTTACAAAAACAAGAGAAAAAAAATTCAACACCAAAAAGAAAACAAAAAAAAAAAATAAGAAAAACAATTTAAAAGCATACCACGGATAAAAATGTTCATTAAAAGAATCCCATTTTAGAAAAACATCATTCCTATGACTTCTGGTTGGTCAAAAAAAACTAGAAAAAGTGTAATCAATGGAGTATTCGTAGACCTTAACCATCAATGAATACACTTTAAAAAAAAAAAAATAAAAAAAAAAAAGAAACCTCGAGCTTTTTATAAAAATAATATAAACTCTATACAAAGAAATCATTTTATTACAACAGTTTTCCGGCGCCCCTCTTCATACCCCGCCCTTCTCCCATCCTCGTCTTCCCCCCTTCCTTTTCTATTTCTTTTCATACCCCATTCTCCTCTCCAAAAACAAACCAACACAATATTTCCAAAATTCAAAGGGTTTTTTATAATTAGACTCAATTATAAAAAAAGTTTACTGACACTCCATTACTGATACTTACGCCTACTACAACACCGAGAGGCACAAACAAATATAAAAAAAAAAACCAAAAAACACCCAAAAACCCAACAAAACACAAAACCACACCCTCCCCCCCCACTCCCCCCAACGCCAGCCCCCCTACTTCCCCCATCCCCCCCCCCTCCCGCCACCCCGGTCCCCCCCACCACCCCTCCCCTGTTGTGACCCCCCCCCCCCGACCCCTCCTACCCCACCCCTTACACTAGATTTGTGCAACCCGCCTACCCTCCCACAACAAACCGGCCTCTGTGCACCCCTCTACCACCACTACACCCCAACCGCAACTCCCCCGCAGCCAACACCATCCCACCCACGTGACCCTCCTACATCACAACGTCAATAGCATATCCTATACAACCCCCAAATAACACTCAGTACAACCATCTATACAAATAACAATCCACCCACACCCGCGCAACCCACTCAAACAATGCACCGCTCCACTTTCAGTACCGCAACAAGCCCTCACCGCTAAAGGCATGCTTCAGAACTATATCGCTCCAACCTATGTCGGGTACGTAAAAACCACGGTATCAATCGCCGAACTGGTTAAAGCGAAAAACTAAGGGATATACAAATAAAGGAATAAGATCATATTCAATAAGTTATGGAAACAATTATTGGCTACATCAAAGAAACCTTTGAAAAACTGATACTCATATGACGATTAATCAAAATCCACCATGCATAGCACAAAGAGAACAACCCAAACACTAAACTCCTAAATAATCCCGACAAGAGTCAAGATCCACAAAACAACAACCCAATATAACATCAAAGGTCGGTAAGAATGGTGAAACATCCGGTGTATTTCCATACAAAAACAAGTTCCACGATGAAGAGTGTAAAGCTAATCTTATACCTATCAAATATTCGGATCCGTAAAACAAACAAACAGACACACAAACAATACAACCGACCGAGTCAAATACGAGCAAACCCAAACAACGAAAGAGCGCCAAAAAACAAAAAAATAAAAGCAACCTAAAAAATACCTCAATAATAGTAATACAAGGTAAACCCGGCCCCCCCTTAAAATCTCCATCGCCCCCGCAAAATACTAAGATAGGAAGGGAAACTTACTAATCTAAACAACAACACAACTCAACATATCTCCAATAAAGCCCAAGTTTAGCCAAGCCCGACCCAAGTAGAAAAGCCCATGTGCCAAGTAAATGGCTAAGGGTATAAAAGAAACCTCTCCACACATGGAGAGGGTGTTGGTTACATTTCTCACACTTGTAACTCACCTTTCTCTCTCTAATCTAAGTTTCCTAGTTCTTTTCTCTCTCTACTTTTCTTTCCTTATTGCCAGCTCAAATAAGGGCTTATCTATAGCTTATTCAAGTTTTGCTTATTGTTGTGAAGGATTTGATAGACCAACACATATCAATCATAATTCACATATAAGCACATATACCACATTGCACATCTTAAACCACTCCAACTTAACGCATAAAAGATGCTCCATCAAATAACTACTTACTTATATCAAATTGAAATCGAAACGACATAAAGGAACGAAAGTCTCGCAACGACTTCCAAAATACGAAATATCTGAAAGAAATAATCAATAACAACATGATGAGGTAAAGGACAGGATAAACTTATGATGGGCCTCGCTTGGGTTTGACTTTTCCTCTGCAAGAATCACCCGACTCCGCGGGTCCAGCCTTATTACGCGCATCCGACAAACGATCAACTATCTTATCTCCTTCGGTTCCACAAGAGGCTCCTTATAACGCTTAAGTCCAGTTGGAAAAACGGTTCCCCAACGAGACTTCTTACGGGTGGGGGAAAACATAGCTAAAATACTAAGAAAGTAATACATATCATCTCAGATAATGGTAGGCGAAATAACTAAAATGATAACTTAGCAAAATACGAGATATATAAGCTATGCAAAAATAGAGGGGAAGCATAGCAGTTATAGCATTAGACACTTAAGCCCTAAATGCATCTACATGAAAGACCCCTAGGTTATAGTCTAGGCTCAACCATCTACTTCTCTATAACCAAAGGTTCTTATACCAATCTGTCACACCCAGCCAAGGCGAAAACACGAGGCGTAACGAGAATGGATATCATCACAACACAATGGCGTCTATATAGAGGAACTAAAATGCATTAAATGAACAAAGCATAGACATAAAGTGTCATGAAAATACCCAAAACAACACAATAAAACCAAAGGCGTCTTATATTAAAGAAAAAGGGGTTCTCACCAATATCAAGACATTTCAAAACTTTAAAATCCATCTAAACAATTCAAACCAAAATATTCAATAATCCAATCAATGCAAAACACAAACTAGGAGGTTCAACTCCACATGCAGCCTATGGTCTCTCTAGCCATTTCTCTTAGTCTTAACATCCTCATGATGCTCACCTGAAAATGATGCTTAAAATGTCAACATAACAGTTGGTGAGAGTCATAGGTTTAAGACACACAATACAATCTTTAAATCAATTACTGTGATTATTAAAAAAAACAATGCAGGACAATTATGAACTATCAAGAACTTATGCTATCATGCAACCCACATCATCATATTCAAACCAACAAACCACACACTGGGTAGGCGTACCCATCCGATCCCAAATAGCCACTTACGCACCTAAAAGTCTACCAGCTAGAACTTATACTTAGGCCTGGACCAACACTATCATTGAGTATGCGTACCCATCCGATCCCAAATAGCCACTTACGCACCTAAAAGTCTACCAGCTGAAACTTATACTTAGGCTTGGACCAACACTATCATTGAGTATGCGTACTCATCCGATCCCAAATCACCAACACTTAACATGTCAAATATAGTACATGCAAGTAATACCACAATCATCATGTAACATAAAGTCATACAACAGTCACACATTGTCCATACATAATTAACCACATAATCACAGCAATCAAAACCCTTTTTAAACTACAAGCATCATTTCCATCCCAATTTTAAAAGCAATGTAAAAAGAGGGACTATGAAACTCACTTGAATGCTCAAACGCAGCTTCCAAATCTCAACACGTAACTAAACAAATAAATAAACACGGTTACACGCGATAAAGCTAAAAGCTCTAGTCCATGTAACACACATATGATGGATGTCTAAGGGTTTAGTTAACCATCATGGGTCACCCCGACACCATGCCCAACCTTAACCATCTCATTAACACTTTACACTAGCTACTTATAATTAAATCAGAATTGTAGAATTTTAGTGTCTCTTTACGTACTCAAAACCCTTACTTAATGACCTTCATAATTTATACCAAAAATCACCCATGTTCATTTATGAGTATATTAACTACCTTGTGATTCCCAAGTATTATTTACATGTGTAACTACTTCAAATAAAATCAAACTTCAAAACTGTCATAATTCGGATCTGATTGCACACCAAAATATATCACTCTAACTACTATACTTAGACATGCTTTCAGAGGCTAATTTTCACGAGATTATCAATAGACATATGGAACTTAACTACTGTAGAAGGGCTAAGCTTAATCCTATTTTTAAGTATAGGTTTTACCCTCCTAAACATGACCTAATTCTGACCCGTATTTACTGTTTTAATAACTTTTAATATAAAAATTATTTGAATGACTTTCCGACCTTACCCTAATCATTATAACATGTTTATTATATTATTAATTACAGATGTTATGAAACCCTAATTATCCATCATAATAATTATTACATGTTTTTAATGATAATTAACTCAAAGGATTATAATTTATACCTTAAATCTTCGAATCTTGAACTTAAAAATCACCAAACTTGAAAAAAAATATTTTTCTTCTTTCTCCTTTGATAAAATTCGGCTGGGACAATTAAAAACAACGGGGAGAAGGGTTTTTGGTATTTATAAGGTTTACAAAAAGGTTTAGGATAGATATCTTTTACCAATTTTAATTAGAGTAAGATTTGTTTTCCTTTTTTTTTTTCTTCTTTCTTTTTTGGCCGATTTCCCCTTTATATATATATATATATATATATATATATATATATATATATATATATATATATAATATATATGTGTGTTTTTATTTACTTATTAATTACTTAATTATTTGCATTACCTTAAGTTTTTTTATAAAAACCTAACTTTTATGTGAGTATACTTTTTAACGTAAACGTATTTACTAGACCTTTTAAAATGATATAACTTTTTCCATTTTTATTAAAACCTAACATTTCAAAAATAGAGATTCACATTCATTCTAAATTCCAAACTACTAACACCTATTCATACCTAACATTACTAACACATAAATACGTATACGTAATAATACTTACCACGATATAATCATCTAAAACGCTTAAACACAAAATCATTTCTTGTCACCAAAAGTAAACGAAATAAATACACCAATCACCCCATTCCAAATGCTTATTGAGATGATCACACTCAATAGATTGACTACCAATTTCTCACATAATCCACATAAACGCATATAAACACATATAATCACATAACCCATTCATTGCAACAAATACATAAGTCAACACTAATAGTTTGACTAACCTGCTCAAGTCATGGTTGTCACACTTTACTTTCTCCATTAGAGTTAAAAGAAGTTTCTATGTGGATGGACTAGCTTTCTTTTCAGAACAAAGGATTTGGACATATGGTACCTTGGATCAAGTCTTCTTAACGACATAGGTATGTGACACTTTATCAGATGATTTTTTACTCTTTTTAGAAGTATTGTTTAGTGTCAGTTCAACCATGTTGGAGGTAAGGTCAGACAAGGATATAAGACTGTTTGAAGTACTAGAGGGTTCTACTCAGATTAGCTTAGGCAGAGCAGGCAGAGGTTCCTATGTGTTACATTCGGCCTTAGAGTCAAAGGTGAACACAGGAGCTGGCTTATATGAGGATTCATCGGCCTTTGTAAAAACAACTTCTTTTGAGTTGTTCTCCTTTCTCCTACCTTTTCCTCTTAACGCTAATATGTCTTGTTGCTAGGTACTTGCTCAGAGAGTAGTTGGTCAAGGGTGACTTTACTACATGTCCATTTTTCAATAACCTTTTTGAGGTCAGAGATCTCATCCTTCAGAGATTCATTTTCAAGTTTTACTCTAATGACTTCATTTTGAAGGGAACAGTTAATGGACATAATATTATTTAGGTTACATAATTCAGACTTATGTAAGGATAATTCTTGTTTAAAACGATTAAATTTATTAAGCAATCTTTTCCTCTGATCCCCCACATAGTGAAGGTCAACATGAGTATAGTCTAGAACATGTTTTCTTTCATCACCATCAGTCATAGATAAAACTCTATGTACCTTTTTCATGGTGATGTTAACCCATTGGGCAGATCTTACATAAGTCTTTCAAACTGATGGCTCATCCTCAACAATTACCATAAAAGCTCTAATCTTGGTGGTCCCTTCATCTTTTAAAGACACAAATTCTTCATCCCAGTCAAATGACTCAGCTATCAACCCCTTTTTACTCTTTCCCTTCTCATTCTTCCATTTTTCACTTTTTCCCTTTGTCAGATCATCAATCCTTTTAGTTAGGACAGCCATTTCAGCATTTTAAGTACCCCTTTATTTTTCCCTTGTAATATTTTTGATGATTGCCAGTGTTTTGGTTGAAGGGTGATGTGTAGGGGTTGGATTTGTTAAAAGAGGTGTTTGAGGATGGATAGGCTGGTGTGGAGGTTTTGTTTGAAGGGTAGTCTTTTTAAAAATGATCGGTTTTCCCACAAGCAAACCAAGTTTATTTGGTTTTGTTTAATTAAACTTTAATTTTTTAATCTATGAGTTTTCCCTAGCTGAACCAACCCCCCAGTCTTGTATAGAACTTTTTCTCATTTGCTAGCAGAGCCTTTTCGATGATAACTCAACAATTCAAGTCGACCATAAATTCATTACAAGTCCTCTAATCCTCTTCAACATCTGAGTCATTGTCCTGAAATTAAGTGTTAGAAATTAAAGCTTTTAAGCTTGAGGCGTGAATTGAAAATCTTTGTGACTCTGACTTATAGATCTGATCAACCAGGCCTTCTTCATAGTTGTATTTTCCATACAGAGTAGCCAGGCAGCCATTCTTAATAGAGTTATTTGCCCTTTGGGTTTGATTCATGCTCAGCCATTTTCTTAGCAGGCTGTTAACAAACGTGGCATTGACTTCTGTTTGAGGAATGGTAACACCATTATTTTCAAGGTCATTTAGCAAGCATTTTAGCCTTATGAAAGTTCCATTTACTTTTTCACCTTCAAGTGATTTAAAAGCATTGAACTTGAGTCTCAAGGCTGCAATCTTGGTGTCTCTTGTATCAGATGGTCCCTCATGAGCTAAAATGAGATCATTTCACATCTCTTTTGCAGTTTTGCACTTGATGACAGATTTCATAACATCATTTGGTAAGCAAGATATATGAGTACTTTTTAAATAGTTAATCTTGAATAACAAAAACGACTCCTCAGCGTTTGACCATTGATTCTGACGTTTAGGCAAAGGATTATCAAAGGTGGACAGACTTGACATAGGCACAAATGGTTCATCTTCAAGGTATTTTCAGAAGGTAAGGTTCAATACCGTTAAGGAATACCAAGAACTTAACTTTCCAACTCGTGAAATCCTTTTTGTCAAACTCAGGAACATTTATGACATGAGACCCTCCTCTCAAATCAAGAAGTTGAGGAAGATTCTCATCAACAACATTTTGAGCTACATTAGTTGTAGTCGTGGTATTGATGGTGTCATTGGTTGTAGGCATCGTGTCAACCCTATTAGTATTAGGGCTACCCGTATTACCAGAACTTGTTCCAAGTGGTGGTGGGATAGGTGGTAAGCTTCCAGACATGATTGGATCTTGATTTATTTAAAACAAAGAACAGTTTCTTAAAGAGTTTATAAATCAACACTGCTCTGATACCAATTGAAAGTCCCAATTTACACGTCTATATGGAATATAACACAATTCAATGTAAATAACACAAGTAATAACTTTTCAATCGTGTAATGCTTTATTGATAAGAATCAAAGTATTACAATGTGTTATGGATCACACAAGTTGAATGACAATGTAAGATCACCCTTTGAACAAGTAAACTTGATGATGTATTAAGTTTACAAGCGAACTTATATAGACCGGCTAATAGGATCAGCGGACTACCTTGTAAGTTCGACAACGGAGTAAATGCATATAATAAATACAACAATAAAAGCGATAGATTTACTCTTTATAACATTCTCTATTTATACTAATACGATGTTGCATCCTTAGTGGGGTTAGTTGCAACGTGTCAAGAATCTAGTGGAGGATGTACGAGGTATTTAATGCACGTCCATTCTTGGAAACATCTCGCCCATACTTTAGTGAACAGTTCTGCCAGTTGTTCACTAATTTTACCAACTTTATACTTGGTACATGCTTTAACTCAAATAACCTTTTGTCCCGCCTTAAAGCATTATTGAGTTTCCCGCCTAAACCTAGCTTAGAGAAAAGCTTAAGTTCAGCTTGTTCTTCTTTAAAGGGTAACAGGACAGTCTGAGTATTGCCACCTCTAACTGTCCTTAGAACCACAACGTATTCCTTCTACATACCAGCTGATATCCATCCCAACTGACGAGTATCTCTTCAAGTGATCTTCGACTTCCTTGACGATGTCTTTGACTTGAATACATATGAGGTTGCTCACTGAGGCTTTGCACTCAGCGAGTCCTTCAATACCCGCTGATATCAATCAGTGGGTCATTCAATACTTAGCTTAATTTTTGTTTAAATCTAGGCACTGATCATTGGGCTCTGAATTGGCCCAACACATCATCCACCTCACAACAAAAAGTATTCAAAGAGAGGTTATGCTTCACGACAACCCCTTTTGAGATACATCGCCATGATTCCCCTTGGAATTCAAGATATGCAAAGAAGACGCAAAAAAGTGAAGGAGAAAGCCTTTAATTTATGAGTTAGAAGAAGCAGCAATGCAATAGGTTAACGACATTAGGTGATCAAGGCTTTTATTATTGCACTTTAGATTAAAAAAATCTGGAATGCTTTTTCGAGGGGAACGAAATTACACATGGTGCATGTAAAGTGCAACGTGACTTTAACGTATATAAGTGAAAAGAAAGACAAAAATAGATTTATCGGGAAAGTAAAGCATCTAACAAATGTGTGTCGACAGATATCACAAATGTATCGTGGTTGTTGTTTACCTGACAAGGAGTGTGACATCAATCAGTCACCATAATCTCTAAACGTTCGCATGTATCGACTTCTATTGTGCTATATTGTTTGAATTGTATTTATTGATTTTATCGGGGATGGGTTATAAAGACCCCCCTCTTAAACAACATATTGTAAACACCCCCCCCCCCCCCCCCCCCCCCCCCCCTCCTTGTTTTTTCATTTTTAAAAAAAAAATTATAATTTTGTTTATATTATAAAACTGTGAAACGGAAAGTGCGGAATAAAAAATATAAAGTTTAACAAGTCAAAATTACTAAACTGTCAAAATGTACGGAACAGAAACTGATAAAA
Source organism: Tanacetum coccineum (assembly GCA_026074375.1). Classification (NCBI taxonomy): domain Eukaryota; kingdom Viridiplantae; phylum Streptophyta; class Magnoliopsida; order Asterales; family Asteraceae; genus Tanacetum; species Tanacetum coccineum. Next base: position 20,093 of record BQNB010052764.1, on the reverse strand, counting down.
ATTGTGTTGTACTGTAAACAGAGAAGTGGAGGTTGTTGGAAGGTACAAAACATGTGAGCCAGAGAATACCAATAGTACTACCTTTTTTATCATTAGTTTAGAATTTTATTTTTCGGTGTAAAATGTTTTTAATTTTATAGCATGAGGACTAAAAGAGTTTACTGAGAAAGAGTACAAAGTGAAGCACCTTTCATCAAATTTCTCTACTAAAATTCTTGTCATGGACACTACTAAAATCGCCTTTTTTTCTCAATATTTCTATTGATATTTTAAAAAAAATGAACATCATATAAAGGTACAACAACAATGTTACAATCATAGAACTTATCACTTTATAAGACACACCATATAATGATGGGTGATAGAGCTTCATAACTCTACACAGCACACATTTGCCAACAAAAAACTAGTAACCATATATGTTCATTAGCATAATTTTTCTTCTGTAAATTCGTCCATGGTTTCAGGTTTATAATCTAAGAATTGTATAGCAATCCAATATTGTAGCGTCAAGAGACAAGCCACATGAAAAGGGTCGACCACAACGTGAGAGAGATCGCTGCCACAGCATAAGTCCAGAGCATGATAACAGAACACTCGCTTTCGCCCACCTCAAATAATTGTGTTATTGTACCTACCAAATTCATCAGTTATTTTTTCCTGTAGAAGACAACTGTATTTATTGTAGTAAAATATACATACCAATAGCCATTGCAGGTGGAAGTGAGTATTGGATTAGAAGAACAAACTTATACAGAGGATCTGAACCCACGAATCCAACATGTTGTGCGGCTTTGACAATCAAAATTCCCATGAGTGGCAAAGCAACATATCGAACAACTAGAATGCCTACAATGAGCCACAACCCTACGCCTGATTTCTTCAAGCCTAAATAAAGTAAAAGCGATTAGCTAAAATGTTCACTCTTAAATATATATAGATAATGGTAGAATCACAAGTAAAACATAAAAATACCCCTATATAGATTAGCTCCCACAATTAATGTCATGGCTGGAACTGTTGCCTCTCTGTTAGTTTGATCAAAAATCAAAGAAAAGAAGTACGAAAACCAAAATTTGATGTTAAAATTGCACTTAAATGACAAAATACCCGAGAAGAGATGCAGAACTGTCGATAACACGAAGGGGAGCATTATCACCAATCATTAGCTTTCTAATTGGAGAAATCACTCCTATCAGAAGCCCAACGATCTAACGAGAAATATTTTTATGTGAAAGCAAATCAAGTCGTATTTGATAAACTAATTAACACAATTCTTTAGCACGTGCAGGCAATGTTGCACGTTGCTAATTAATTGGCTGAAACTTTTCCATGAGAATTACATAAACAGTTAAAAGTCTATACCGTGGCAATGGTGGAAGGCGTTAACCACATCTTGAGGTTAATTTTGTCAAAGAAGATATCAGTATGATGCTTAATCTTCTTGAGCATATTCACCTGTTTAATTCGTCATATCATAAGAACAGAACATCATGTTTAACCATAGTCTTGACATTCTTAGATAACTGCTTTTACCTTTTCCCCTTCATAATCTTCCAATCCGCTGTTATGTTCCTCCACTTCGGAATACTCATCATCAGGAACTTCAACATCTTGAAAACTTGAGCGGCGAGACTGTATCAATGCTTCGTTGTAACTTTCCAAAAACATATCCAATGTTTTACCCGTACAATCAATGCTAATAGTTGATGCCTTTGCAATGTCTTTGCCACTTACATTTCCATATGCCCGTATAATGTTGTATACATATGTCCAAATATAAATCGCACCTATCTAAAATCAAACAAAAACTTTTGCGTCATGTTTGATACAGAAACTAGAAATTTAAAACACGTCCCATATATTTATGATGTTTACCGCCATAGAGAGTGAAACTAAACCTTGCCCATTACTCGAGCAAGTTAACTTGTCTCCAAATGGACTATTACTCTCTTCACAAACAGCAGGAATGATGATTAATAGCAAGTTTCCAAGGTTTCCTGCAACAGCAAGAACCATAATTTAAGCGAAACCTTAAACTTAAACCAACTTTATAAAAAAATTATATGAAGATATTAGTACCAGCAGCACATGAACCAATTACGAGACCGTGCATGTGTTCAGGAGTTTTGGTGATCTTAACAAGCACCCATCCGAGTGCTGATCCGATTATAAATGTGAGAAGGATGTTCACTGGCATGAACCATCTACATTTAAACCATCAATAATCAAATAAGAATTTATAATAAACTGTGTTGGTAAAGAATATTGTTTGGATGTGTTTTTAATTATTTGAAATTGTAGAAATTTGTAGTTTATAAATGTGCAACAAACTTTGATTACTTAAACCATCAATATTGTCACATATTATGTAAAAAAGATCTGTAATCTTTAATCAGATAATCGTAATCAAGACTGTTTTACAGAAACTCACCAATGCACTTTTCGAACACTAGCAAATAAGGTGTTTGGGATTATTCAAAAAAATTGTTTACTTGATTATTGTATTATAACAGTGCAGACAATGAGTTTAAGATGGAGGATGGAACAACTAATTATGGTTTCTCACTTATTTGATTACGAAATAGTAATAAGATTCACATTTGCTCATTCTCTTGGCAAAAATACAAGAAAATAATATTATAAGTGTTGCTCCACAACAAAAGTTGAGGATAACACAAGAATAACTTGAGATGAAGTAGAACGGCAACCATGAAAACAAAATACAATTGGGCTTCAAAAATCAAAATATAACTACAAAGTGAAACAAGTTACTAACATATGATGAATCATAAAAACATGTTTCATGTTTTTCATGATTTAAATAGATTGTGATCTTTAGTCTAATTAATAGTCTTTTTGAGTTAGAGGGGCTAATTAGACTCACAGAGATACTATACTGCTAGCAGTGACTGTATCAGCAAGGCTACTACCCACAAGTGCTGGAATGAACACATAGAACACAACCTATGACAAGAAACATTATCCCATAATTAGTAACTTCTTTTTAAGGTAAGAATCTCATCGTCGAAATGGATTAAACTTACGTTGTTGAGATGATGGCGAGCAGCATCACCCAAGATATTAACGCGGTCTATGGCAAGGAGTAAACCAACAGCAGTGATAAGAAGTGTCTTCAAAACCGGAATCAATGCTACAACAAACAAATCTACAAATGCCATTGTTCCCACACAGGACCACTCTTTTGTGTTTTTATTTTCAAAAAACTATATAACAAGTAACTACGCAATTGCAGGTATAGATTATAAAAAACTATGAAAAGAAAGAAAAATGGAATAAGGCATAAGGAAGATGAGTCCTCTAGAATTGTTTGGTATGCATAAGAACATATTTTACATATGCACGAATAAGATAAATAAATATCATGCATTTTAAAGGCTAAGAAGTCATGGGACCATCAAAAACGTAGTAATATTTAAGAGATATATTCAAATATTCAATCATTTGATATATGAATACTAGTAAGATTCCTTATTAAGAATTGAGTATGGGGAAAGTAATTGAAATGTCACAATATATAGTAACCAAAGAGTTATACGGAAAATGGGAAATGTAAAAAGATGTACGCAAGGATAACAATATTTGGATTTTTCCATCTTAAAGTCGTAGCAACAACCCAATTTTACATACACTTTTTCCTTTCAAGTAATACTTAAGAAAAATGAAGTAAAAAGTGAGTAGTAGGGTCTTCAGAATCTAAATGATTGAAGAAAAATATATTTTTATTTGTTGTTCCAGATTTATTGATTAAAAACTCTACTTAGGGCCCGTTTGGTTTGCAGAATGTTTTTTGTGGAATTGGAATGTGTTTGAGGAATTGGAATGTTAAAGAATTGGAATGTTAAGGAATTGGAATCTGAAGGAATTGGAATTTGTAAAAACTATCGCGTGTTTGGTTGGAAAAAAATGAAATGAAAAAACAAATTATATAATTATATTAATAATAATAAATATAATTTTTAAATAATATATAAATAAAAATTAATAATAATAATAATAATAATAATAATAATAATAATAAAATAATACAAAATAATTAATAATAATAATAATAATAATAATGATAATGATAATAATGATAATAATAATAAAAATTTATTTTTGATGATAAAAATATCAAATTCCATGGAATTATAAACTTTCCTTCCGTTTTAGGATGGAATGTTAATTCCACACATAAAGGAATTTGAGGTATTTCATTACATTAATTCCGCCAACCAAACACACTATGGAATTGGAATCAGATTTTGAATTCAAACATTCTGCCAACCAAACACGTTATGGAATTGGAATCAGATTCCAATTCCATCAGAATCCTGAAGATTCCGCGAACCAAACGGGGCCTTAAAAGTTTTCTTTCGATTCAACTCATGTTCCTTTCAAATAGATGAGAGACGTAATTTTTTTTTGTTTCCCTTTATTAATTTATTATTTCTAATAAACTTTCATATTATTAAATGATTAAAAACTCTGCTAAAAACTCACCAATGTTTGGTTTACAATAATTTGCGTTTGATAATAATTCAATATTAACTAAAGTACTTTCCGCCGTTCAAAAAAAAAATATTAACTAAAGTACTAAAAACTTTACCATATTCCTCTAAGGGCACGTTTGGTAGAGAGAATTTCAGGGAAAAGAAATGAAGCAGAGAATAGAATTTCAGAGAATAGAAATCAGTAGAGAAAATTGATAAATTATATCGTTTGGTAACAACAGAGAATTGGTTAGAGAATTGTAGAAAAATTCATTTTTGTCCAATTTTTTTTTTTAAATGATTTCAATTACAAAAAATTATATTATATTTTCAAATACAATCCATTTCTTTTCGAAAAAACAAAAAAAAAACAATTATTATCCATAAAAAAGACGGAGAATTTGAATTCCACTCGGTATGGGATGGAAATCAATTTACAAAGGGACCTTTTCTTGAGAATTGCATTTCTCCGCTTTCTCAACTCTTTGACTTACCAAACAAGAGAATTCAACACAATTCCATTTCTTTGGCCTCATTTCTTTGTACCAAACATGCCCTAATAGTTTTAAACCCAGCAATGCTGAAACAACAATTTGACCAATGAATTAACACTGAATGGCTTATCAAAGTTTTGTTATTGACCTCTTAGCAAATATACTAGAAGGGTACTCGTGAGTTGCAACGGCGGGTACTCTGCAATCATGATTTTCGACGAACAATTTTTTTGATCATCATTTTCTGTTACAATAGTTTTACAGATAGCTAGATTTTTATGCTAGATAACTTTATGTATGAGACTATGAGCAACATATTTCATATAATAATAGCAGATACTATAACGTTGCTAGTACCAAAGCGGTTGTCGTGGCGAGAAATGATAAGCTGATGTGTGTCGTTTTTTATTATGCATACAAAAATCTCGTTTTGAAGTATGTTTGATTCTCCAAAACTTTGTTTTAGATACACGTGACATTTACATTTTTCGTTTCCGTTTAATACACCTTCTTTTTTATATTTTGCGCTTTCAAAAATTAATAATCAAAACGCGAAAATATAATCATAAATGTTTTTCGAGTCATATTGTCATATAATGATTGTAATTATAAAAAGTGTTCTTAAACATAAGATGTTTAATATTAATTAATTGTTGTAACAGTAATCAGTACAATTGAATGATCAATTTTCGCATTCATCGTATGAAAAGGCTAAGACACTGGTTTGGCTTGCGGGTTTGACAAATGCTTAGAAGAAAAGTTTTCTGATATTATTGATTAATAGCTTGTTTGGTTTGTACCATGTATTATATTAATTGTACTTTGGAGTGATAATGTATTTTATAATAGCATTAACTATAACATTAATTATATGTGTGCATTGGTGCATTAAATAGTTGTATACATATCATTAAAACTTGTATTACTTAAAAACTATATAAGTTTTGTGCATTTAAAGATTGTACCATAAGCTTTATGATATGTGTTATTTAAAATCAAGTTGCATTTAAGGATTGTACCATAAGCTATACTATGTAAGCGAGTCGAGGAGTTCGAAAGTGTTGGAGTTTGCTTAGAGCCCCAGGTGTCGTAACACCATAACACCATTTTTTGACTGCCACGTCAGCTTTAACACCATAACACCAACACTAAAAAAGAACCCTCTAATCATAACATCAAATTAACACCACTTTTTGGGACCCACTTTTATTTTTTCATAACATCCCCTTAAACAAACTAAAATATTTCATTAAACAATATTACACATTACAATACTTTTAAAAAACATACGGGATTAAAAAACATGTGAAAAAAAACATACAAAAAAAAATCATACGCCCCGACGACTAATAGTCTTCATCTTCGTGGTCAACTTGTTGCCAAATATGCTCCATAAGGTTTTGTTGAAAACTAAGATGCATTTCTCGGTCTCGCGTTTCTTTATTTTTTCGACGTTGAGTTTCACACCTTTCAACCCATGTACGCTGCATATTTCTTGACGGATTAGCATACACTTCGTTCCAGTCAAAAACCGCCATCTTCTGATCTTCTAAAATCATGTTATGCATTATGATGCAAGAATACATGATTCGGCGAATGGTGTTGACATGGTATTGACGTGTCGGTTGTTGTATTATTCCCTAACGTCCCTGGAGAACACCAAAAGCACGTTCGACATCTTTCCGTGCACTTTCTTGACACTTTTTAAAGTAAGCATGTTTCGCGTCATTTGCAATCGTGAAAGATTTCACGAAAGTCGCTCATTGTGGGTAAATATCATCGGCTAAGTAATACCCGTTTTCAAACCCAACACCATTTACCACATACGGAGCTACAGAGGCTTTGTCATCAAGAAGGTCATCAAATAACGAAGAATTATCTAAAACATTAATATCGTTATTTGCACCTGCTACCCCAAAAAACGCATGCCAAATCCACAAATCTTGCGAAGCAACAGCTTCAAGCATTATAGTATGGTATTTTTTTATCCCCCTACCGTATTGTTCATGCCATGAAACCGGATAATTTTTCTATTCCCAGTGCATACAATCAATGATTTCAAGCATTCCCGGAAAACCATGACGCGTAACATGTTTATCATATATGTTTTCAATATCTTCTAACGTTGGCTTTTTTAAATACTTTGACATGTATAAAGAAATAATGCACTTATTAAAATGAAGTAGACAATCACGTGCAGTATGCTCACTCATTTGCAAATATTCATCAAACGCATCGGGTGTGGTGCCGTATACCAATTGGCGTATTGCGGCAGTGCATTTCATAATAACACTAAGACTCATTCGACCCGTAGCATTGGGTCGAACTCTAAAAAAATTAATATGATCCGGAAGAGGATCGGCCGTATAATTTGCAATGTCGTCGACTATTTTTAAAAATAATGTTCGGCTCATACGGTATCTTCTTCGAAAATAATATAAGGGATACCTGCAATGATCATTGAAATAATCGGTCATCAATCGTTCTTCGACCCCCTCTCAGTATTGGGTTCCGGGTAAGTCGTGGACGATTTTCTTCGTGTACCAATTGTTCGTGGTACGCGTACGCTTGCTCATAAAAGTAAACGTCGGTTTCTTCATCGATTTCGAAAACGGTAGGACGACGTTCTTCATCATCATCGTTATTTTGATTGATTTGGAAAAATGGATTCATTTTTGTGTGTAGAGAGTGTTTGTGTTTTTGTGTGTGAAAAATGGTTGAGTTTGGGTATAATATATATAAGGTGGGTATTAAAAAAACTCAAAATTTGAAATATAGCCGTTTATAAACGTTGGGGGGTAAAGTGAAAAAAAAATCTCGGCGTTAAGGCGTGGTGGTGTTGACACAGCCACCAACGCCGTTGGCCGTTGTCACTCTCCGGTGTCATAACGCCGGGAACGGCGTTGAAAATTGCCCCACGGCGTTATGACACCCAATGCTCTAATGAAGAGAGAGGAGTGTTTTTGTTTTATAAGTAATATAGATATCAGCCATATCTTCTCACATTTCTTAAAGGCTATAAATGCTTTGTGATTTTTTATTTTTTACTGGTGAAATATATATTATTGTCAAAACTTATAACAGTTTACAAAGATACAAAACTTAACCTGTAACAACAAGCTAAGTAATATACAAAGATAACAAAACATACTATCTATACTTCACATTTTCAAACAGCCACTATATTTCCTATAGCATCAATGTCAACTTAGAATTATTCCAGTGTAGAATAATAAAAAGCAACATTAACAATAGGCCTCAAGGCTGTTAAGGGCTGCTAGCATGGACTACATTTCCATCATGAAGGCAAGCTCTATGACCTTCTATAGCAACCTCCTCATAAGAAAACCAAAAAACTTGGCATCCATGAATGGCATCATCCAATGCTAGGCCATTGTTACCTAATGAAAACATGCTACATTTCATTTATGAAGGCAATTTGATGATCTATCTGCAGTAACCTCACAAATAAATCACAAATTGGAATCCATAAGAGGCATCACCCTCATCCAGAGGCCAAACCATCTCTATTACTCCTTGTTATCTTGACATTCTACTTTCCTTCATTTCTCTCACTGCATTAGTATCTTTAACTGTAAGACTCATCAAAGATGTCATGAACTGCTCTATTATCAACTGAGTTATCACATCTTCAGTCCTATTTTTAGCTTGGAAAATCCTGACATTTCTTTCCTGCCATATCATGTAGGTAGTAGCACCAAACATAAGTCTTCTATCAATGTTTCCAATACTATTATTAAACCCGCTGATAATAGCATGAATAACATTAGACCACTTATCAGGCAACTTGCGGTCCTTTTTTGAAGAACATAATCCCACACTTTTTTAGAGAATTCACATTGGAAAAACAAGTAATTATATGAATCAGGGCATTTATCACATAAAACACATACCAACTTCATAGTAGGATTCCATTTGGGCATCATGTCATGTGTCATTAGTCTTCCTTGAATGGACAACCACATCATAAAGGAGTGTTTGGGTGTACATTGAGAAAACCATATGAGAGTTTTTCAAGGGATTAGTAGTAAACGTATAAGAGTTTTTGTGTTGAACACTCATATCCTTCCATACTTGATTAGCGTAAACTGCGCCACCTTCTTTTCCTTAGTTAACCACATAACAATATCATTATTCAATCAGGGTTGGAGCATGGATTTGGTTTAGCATATGAAATATAGAATTCCAAATGTCTTTCCGCTTCCAACTGCCATTTTCAATAAAATTAGCAACACTATCCTCTTTTTTAATCTGGCATCATATATATCTCTGTGAGTAATAAACTTATACAAAGTACATATATCATGTCATGAATCATACCAAGCAGAAGTATCTCTCCCATTCCCAATCTTATAAATCCATGTTTTTCAATCCTTCCTCTAAGCTTTAACAAGTTCCTCCAATACCAATTGTCACTTAAGCCAACTTCAATATCTCAAATACTCCTCTATTTTAATCTTTCCTCATGTTTTGTGAAATTCCGCAAACACTATTTCTTAAAGACTATAAATAAACATTATCATTGAATTTACTTGCCACAAAGTTGTATCAATAAATCTCAATGTGACTAAAGATCCATAATGGTGATGGTATGCCGCAAATGAGATGTTAATAATGTAAATATGAGATAACTTAGCACGGGCTCAATTATTATTTGCTATCCAATGCATGACATTTCTCTATCAAAATTACATGTTAATATTGTTGTTCGATTATGTAATCATATTGATATACTCGGGCGTATGTGTTTATAATAGCCGTTCATCCGTTACAACAAACTTTTAGCATCATGAATACTATATTGAACAACAATGTTATCATGTGAGTTTTAAGAAGGAAATGGTGTGTCGTATGCATTATTAGAGCATCCACTATGGTGGTTTATGAAAGAGTTTATAAATTTTTAAAGAGGTCTAAAAACTTATAAACCATAATGAATATTCATTTCAAGCTTGTGTGGCATAAAAAGGTTTAGAATATTATATTTTTCATAATTTAATGCACTTGAATTATGTGAGGCGTTCATAAAACTTGAAAATGTTAATACATAGTGGGGATTGGTTTATAAAACAAAAAAGTTTATAAATTAATGTCATAACACAATCATAAACTTTTAGAAATCTTTACTATAGTAGATTCCCTTAGCATATTATATTTGTCACACCCCCAAAATATCACAGCGGAAAGGTAACTGAGGGTGCTTGACTTCATAGCACATGAACACAAGATATAAAGAACGACCTCTATATGAGTCGTTAAAAAGTTGATCATTTGTTACATTGAAAATAAACTGAGTTTTCAATCAAATACATTTAATAATTTCAATACAAAATAATAAATTGTTCGAAAGATAGTCAAATGATCAAGGTAATGCAAGAAAAAGACTCCTGGGATGCAACTCCAAAAGCTAGCCATGTAAATCAAGGACCTGAGAAATACATGCTTAAAACATCAACAATAATGTTGGTGAGTTCATAGGTTTAAGTAAATATAAGTGTGGACCACAAGATGTCAAGTGTATGACCATTGTAACACATACAATGAAATATAAGTAAAAGTTGTTACGATTGCACTAAGCTCATGACACCGAAGCTACAACAGAGTTTAAGTTGTTACAATAAGTTGCCCGGCAGGTGTCTAACCCAAGACCACCAGGAGTTTCCCGAAAGGTATACGTCCGTTTGACCAATCCCCTTGGTCAAGTAAGCGCTACTTACCCGGAACGGAGTGTCAACCCCAATATATCTATTTATAAAAATCGTGCTTACACAAAGTAATTAACGGTTCATGATAGTGGTCATAAGTGGGTTAACGGTACTTAGGCTAATCCGGAATAGTTTAAAAGTACTTGTGTCCATATGTAAAAACAAGCAATGTATCTCACCCCAAGTGTTGCAAAACAGTATAAATCATGTAAAAGTGAGGCTATGAAACTCACCTTAAGTGAATAATACAATCGGAGAACAACAACGCAAGTTCAAGTATGGCTCGAGTCCTAACCGCGACCTAATTAAATAACGAGGCGCTTTAGGTTTACAACATGAGTGTACTAAATGCATATGAGATTTGGAAATACTTTTATCACCTTCCTATTCTTGTGTCTAAGGTTTTCTAATTTCAAAATATACTTTACTACCAAGTTTACAAGTGTTTTACATCCTAAACTTCATAAAATAACTTGCTGAATTTAGAGTTTTCCAGATTTCACGGGGTCGTATCTCACTCGTTTGCTACTGAAATAATTCGTTTCAAAACTCTAGGTTAAAGGTTTTTGAGTTATCTTTACAAAAATGTATGCCTCGTTAAGCGAGTTAAATTTTAAAGGGTCCATATGGGGTTTAGAAGGCACAAAGGTCCTGCTGTCCCTGGGACAGTTTATGTTGCTGAAATTGTTTTAGTAATAACTCACTCAATTTGTATCTTCTCGGCTCGATTCAATCTGTTGGGTTTAAGTTAAGGTCTTATCTACAAAAATCTCAACTGCCTCAAAAAGCCAAACTACTCTTAAAGGGCTCATAATCACACTCAAAGTCAAGAACTCAAATTTGCACACTAATCTTGTAAAAATCATTCAAAAATGTAAACGAACCCGAATCCTTTTGGGAACCTTCATAAGTTTAGCTAACATACTATATTAAGATATTTTGAAAATATTTTTACTCATGGGTTACCATAGAGTGGTCGTTACAAGCTCACAACTCAACACAAAAATTTGCTCTAATTTAAGGTTTGTAAAACAAGGTTTTTATCAAATTTCTCTTATACACAAGCATACTAAGGCTAAATAAATCATATATATGATGTATAAAATGTATGAACACATGAGAAAATAGGTTACTTACAAAGATTGATGATATGAATGAACAATGAACACAAACTACCCAAGAAACTAAAGAAAACCCTAGTTTTATAACTACAAACCCTTGAAAATAATAACCCAAGTTCAAATATTTCCAAGAACACTTAATAAACTTTTTTAAAACACATTGTTTGCTTCCCTTTTCTTTCGTGCAAGTTAGAGAGAAGAGAGAAGGATTTGTGTTTGTGTTGTGTGAATGAAAACTAGTATAAGTCTTCCATTATGTAATGTATTTTGGGTATTGTTTGAATGCTTTTGGAAGTCACATATGTATGTCATTCCCAAATGAGTTATGGTATCTTGTGAAATGATCTTGAGGCTTAAGAAAAGGAGGAAAACAAGGCTCAAAGCTTGCTAGTTTAAGTGTGCTAAGTATAAGAATGGGTAAAGGGGGTTTCAACGCAAAAAGCATTGTGTTTCCTTTCTATTTTGGTATAAGTTAGGTAGGGAATGAGGGATGGCCAGTTTTGGAGTGTTTAGGGGGGGGGAAATACTAAATTTTTTGAAGTATAGGATAGTTAAAAGTATTAGTATAAAGGTTGTGAGGGTATTGGGTAAATTGTGCATGCATGCAAGTGTCAAAATGCAAGTTTACGTGACTTACGTAAAAGTTTTAAAATCGTATGCATATAAAATGTAAAACATGCTTATTATGATGATAACATGCTAGTTATGAGTAGACTGAACTTAGTCTAGAGTCATTGTGCGTCCAAAGACATTTTTCATAGTACGCGGGATAACTTCCCGGTTATATGTTAAATCATGCACGTATACGTTCAAAGTAAAACATTTCAATTGAATGGTTAAATATTAACCTGAAAAAATATCAATTGTCACAATATTATTAGTTCATTTAATGTTATATTTGATTAAGGTCTTAGCTTATATATTAGCTTATCCTTAAAGCAATGTAATATTATATATTTTTGATTAATGCATATAAAGAATCATGGGAATTACCATCAGAGCATCAAATACTCACCATCAAAAACCCTGTTACCCACCGAACTTCCTCTACTCCATTTGAATTATTGTCTTTTAGTCATTCTACGTGGCACAGACGCCTCGGACATCCCGGTGAAGATGTGCTTCGTAATCTAGTGTCGCGTCATTTGATAAATTGCAATAGTTATGCACATTCGAACTCGTGTCAAGCTTGTCAATTAGACAAACATGTTAAGCTTTATTTTTACAGTTATGAGTCGTGTGTTAAGTCTGTATTTGATATCATACATTCGAATTTGTAGACATCCCTGATTCCAAGTGTTAGTGGAATCATATACTATGCTATTTTCTTATATTATGTTGATCATTGTCCTTGGGACTATCCTTTGCTTCTTAAATCTGATTTATTTGCTAAGTTTGTTGAAATTCATGCATTAGTAAATGAGCAATTTAATGTTGAGATTACTTCCTTGTAGTGTGACCACGGGGGTAAATTTGATAATACTCGTTGTCATACCTTTTTTCGCCAATATGGCATACAATTCCGTTTATCATGTCCTAAGACATCCCAACAAAACGGGAAATCGGAACGTATGCTCCGCACTATTAATAACCTTGTTTGTACCTTACTTTTTCAAGCCCACATCCCTCCTATTTATTGGGCCAAAGCACTTGATATGGCTATCTACCTTTTGAATACCTTACCCTCCACGACTATTAAGAATAAATACATTTCACCAAACTATACCATAAACAACCCATTTATCACGACCTTCGTGTATTTGGGTGTGTTTGTTACCCCCATTTACATGTTGACCACAAGTTACAACCACGGTCCACGCGTTGTATTTTTCTCGGATACCCATCTCATCATCGTGGATACAGATGTCTTGACCTATCCACCAACAAAATCATCATTTCTCGTCATGTAACCTTTGATGAGGATGTTTTTCCTTTTGGATCTATGACCCGCACTCAACCGACTAATTATGATTTTTTACCAGTTTATTGCCTACACTAAATTTAAGTCCTGCTACACCACCTTCCAACCTTCCCAACAAGCCCAATCGGCTCAAAATCAAACACAAGCCCAACCTCCAATTCCGGCCCAAACACTTAGCCCACCATCGTCCCAACACTCCTTTACTTATACGCAAGCCCAATCATTCCTATTTTCACAGCTGCCCCACTCGAACCAATAACCTAACCCACCTGTTAATCCAATTGTCCAAATAGCCGCTCCTGGTATCACGACTATTTCTAATACTCACTCGATGGTCACTCTTACAAAGGATGGTATCTTTAAACCCATTGATCGGTTGAGTCTTCACACTACCACTACCTCGCCTCTTCCTTGGTCTTATGTCCATGACCTTCGTGGCCCAAATTGGAAAAAGGCTATTTTAGTTTAATATAATGCTTTAATTACTAATGGTACATGGGTGATGGGTCCTTGTGCCCCACCCAACTAACGTTGATATTGTGAGATCTCGCACATCTTTATACATAACCTAGAGAGTGAGTGTAAGCTAGTTCTCTCTAACCACCTAGAGATTAGGCAATCTCTCTGTACGCGGAGCTAGAAGTTCTATAAATGTACACACTACATTCTGCTGCTCCCTACTACATTAAAAATCAAACTTCTCTCTGCCCTGCTTTTCCTAAGTTGCAGGTCTGTACATGTTGTAAATATGACTCCGCCCTACTCGCTCACTGCAGTGTGTGTGGATCCATATTGGTAATAGGAGAGTGTGATGCATAATTTTAGTTTAATATAATGCTTTAATTACTAATGGTACATGGGTGATGGGTCCTTAGTGCCTATCCTATAATAGACGGAAAACTACTGAGAGATAGAAGACATTGTGTGATGAAGACTTTTGTTGTTTGTTTAGTGTTGTTGTCAATGGCTTTAAGTTTCAATGCTTTCTTGTTGGTCTGTGCATGTGCTATGAGGATCGCCAAAGTAAGCAAATATGTCGCACGTTAGTAGCAATGCATTGATTGTGACGAGACTTTTAGTCTGGTTGTTTAAATTGGCCATCATACGCACATTTTGTGTATTGTTGTGTCTCGCAGCTGGCCTATTCATTAGTTAGATGTGAAGAATGCTTTTCTTCAGTGTCATTTATCAAAGAAAGTTTATATGCATTAGTGACCTGAGTTTGTGGATCCTCAGAGACCTGATTATGCATGTCATCTGCAGCGTTCTTTATATAGATTTAATCAAGCTCGTGTGCTTGGTTTCAGCACTTTGTTGGTTATGCAACTCGAGTTGGTTTTCAGCAGAGTAAAACTGACTCTTCTTTATTTATATATCATCGTGGTTTTGACATTGCTTACTTGCTGCTTTATGTGGATGATATCATACTTACAGCTTCGTCTCCAGCTTTCTTACAACGGGTTATTGCTTCGTTACATTATGAGTTTGTTATGACGAACCTTGGTTCGTTGAATTATTTTCTTGGCATTTCTGCTCATCGGTCATCTACAAGTTTATTTTTATCTCAGTCTACTTATGCGGCAAAAAATCTTGAGCGTGCACATATGAAAAAGTGTAATCCATGTAGGACTCTTGTAGATACTTATTTCAAATTAGGAACTGATGGTGATCCTGTTAGTGATCCTACGTTATATCGGATCGAGCTTAGTTAGTACGCTTCAGTATCTTACTTTTACCTGCCCTGACATTTCTTACGCAGTTCAGCAGGTTTGTCTTTACATGCATGATCTACGGGAACCACACTTGAATAGTTTAAAGCGTATATTACGCTATGCGCGTGGTACTATTGATCATGGCCTTCAGCTTCATGAATCGTCTACATCTCATCTTACTGCTTATACTCATGTTGGCTGGCTGGTTGCCTGGTTACTCGTCGATCTACTTTGGGTTATTATATTTTTCTTGGTGACAACTTATTGTCATGGTCTGCCAAGCGGCAGGTTGCCTTGTTTGTTATATGGCTGAAGCTGAATACAGAGGTGTTGCTAATGTGGTTGCAGACTATTTGGGTGCGTAATCTTTTATGTGGGCTTCATGCTCCTTTGTTTACCGCCACATTAGTTTATTGTGATAATGTTAGTACCGTTTATCTGTTCACTAACCCGGTTCAACATCAGCGTATAAGCATATTGAGATTGATATACATTTTGTTCGCGATTTTGTGGCTTCTGGACAAGTTCACGTTCTTCATGTTCCTTCTCGGTTTCAGTATGTTGATATCTTTACCAAAGGCTTTCCAAGTGCTTTATTTCTCGAGTTTCACTCATACCACTATGTATAAACCTTTTATAACCTCATACCACTATGTATAAACCTATTGAAAAGCTCCACCATTGTGGATGCTGTTACACCATTATGGATGCTGTTACAACATATCATCAATATCATATAACCGCAAACACCTTCCTCTAATGGATCAAGAGAAAAAGTATAAGTATGTGTTGTGTATGGTCGTTTTGGTGTAGTGCTTGGTTTTTAGCCATGTAGATTCAGGGTGCGTTTGTTTGCCCTTTTTTATACCCCAGGTTTAGGCTTAGTCCTAATTTTAATTGTTTGGTTTATGGGTTTTGATTTAAAAAGATAGACATGGCCAACAAAATAAAAAAGAGATCACTAGGGTGGGTTTTCTTTTTCACACATTAATTTTTAACACTTCACTCTTTTTCTTTTTCACGTAGTTTTATTTTTAAATAATAAATTTGATCTTTTATTTTATTATAATATATATTAAATATATATAATTTCTCCCTCCTAAACTTACATCAAATTCAAATAAAAAATCTAAATTCAAATCTAAACTCACTTATAAACCAAACGGACCCTCAATATCTTCTGCAAGTATGAACTTGACATTATTGGCATACATTAATTGTAAGTTTCGTATTTTCGTACAGTAAATTTCGAATTTATGGATGCAATGATAGTAAATAAGAAGACATATGGCTCAACCTCTTAGTTAAAATTTCATAAATAGAATTTTATTAGTCTCATTTATTATCGATTTTATTTGTAAGACTATGGGATGGACCTGCTATAAAACTTCAAAATTTATTGTTAATTGTTAAATATTTGCTAGAACTCAAAATTGATTGCAACCTTACGTTTTGGTGACCAAAGGTTAGTCTATAGCTTAAACTGAATATATTAAACGACCATATAATACTTTACCACATATTTTTATTTATCGGAACTGAAAAGAAAGGAATATTATACAAATCCATGTCC
>BQNB010052763.1:0-40330 GCA_026074375.1 Tanacetum coccineum | reverse complement strand
TGTTTTTGGTTGTGAAGAATCTAAGTATCAATATGCTATATGAAAATGGTAAAAAGGATATCACAAGCCAAGATACCATATAAGCAACAATTAACACAGAAATGATTATTAAGCAAATTCAATAAGTAAAAGACAACACTTGCTTGGATAAATTCATAATACTTGGATCGTTCATATGAAGATGGTTTTAACAAATCGATTACAAGTTAAGAATATGATGGTGACAAATTCCAATCTTTGATTCTAAAGCATATAACCCACGCGTATGATCATAAGACAATAAAATCAAGCATTAAGCCAAATCAACCAATTCATGATTATGTTTATATAATAAGTTTGATTCGCGGTTCGTTTCATAAACTTGTTAACAATCACACTTAAGTTTCTTTGCATAATCAAGCCACTAAAGAAATGGTCATGCAATAGATAATCATCCATAGACAAAATAATTATAACTAGTTGATTGATGAAAACCCTTTCGACCTATGAAATCACAAACAACTAATCAAGAATGATAAGCAATGGTTATGAAACTCAAGCACAAATGGATCTCAAACATAACATGAAATTGATCAAAACCATAATCAAACATAAACAATACTCATATGATAAACATCATTGAAACAAGTGTATAAAGAACTACTCTATGATTATTTTAACAAAAAACAAAGGTTCATCAAACATATCATTCCTAACAAACATCATAAAAGTAACAAGAGATTACCAAAGTATGATTACAATAGGTAATGGAAGGATTTAGAACAACCTTCAAGCCTCCAATCGACTATACGCCTCTAAACAACCCAAAAATTCATATCAAAGCATCTTCTTCAGCCTTTGAACAATCTTCACGAATTTGGGAGAGGTTTCTGGTCTTTTGGGTTAGATATGGTGGAGGAAATTCGGATTTTGATGAAGGGGTAGAATAACTATAAGAAAAACCTAGTGAATATAGAGAGGTGTGTGTTAAAATAAGGCATAGAGGTCTCCCATTTATACTATAATTTTATGTCGGTTCCAGGGCCTAAAGAGGTGTCCAAAGTCATTTAGAGGGTCTAGATCCTTCTTCGTTATTCAGGTTTCTTCTAGAGTGAAATGAAAAAACGTGGGCTCCAAGAGCCGGGCGGCACGACCCTCTGCTGGGCGGCAATATCTCCTGCCGGGTGGCACGAGCTCCTGCCGCGCAGCTAGCCACACAACCAAAAATATATATTTTTTGATTTTGCGTATTAGCTTCCCGTTTGAGTCGTGCTTGGTCGTGGGCCATTATACATCAATAAAACTTCATTTAAACTTTATTTTGGGTCTTGGAGGCTTGTATGGTTCACTCTTTTGCTCTTAGAATGCTTCCCGAGCTTGTTCTTTGATGCGGGATTCTTTTGTACTTGTACTAAACTTTGTTTTTACTTCTTTTCTTCGTATTTTTCTTGCTTATCTTATACTTGGCTACAAATATACATGCAAACACACTTTGGTATAATTAGGTAACAAAATCATATAAAAATAGTCAAATATCATATACAAAAGTACGGATAACGCTACTAAAAACATACTCAATTTGAGCGTTATCAATAGCCTATTTTGATAAGGAACTACGTAGCTTATTATCTTATTAAAAAAACTAAACATGCTTGTTTTGAGCTTATAAGGCTTACGTCCTAATAAGTCGCGGCTTATTGTGGACCTTATTGTGGTTCGGCTTATTTTTGTGGCTTTTAGTTAGATCTTATTTTGATATTTAAGGTCTTGCGTAGCTTAACGGCTTAAAAATAAACTCCAGATAGCTTATTTTGGGCTTAAGGGGCCACGACCTAATGAGCTAAGCCAAACCATAGCTTGATCTTGGTCCGTGAGCCTTGGCATGTGTTGTGGCTTATTCATCAAACTTATATTTGTTAATAGGCTTTAGTATTGGGCCTAAATCCGGTTTTATAACTAGTAACAACATGTTGGACTACTATTGGGCCTTAAGGCCCAATAAGTGAAGGCTAGTCATTTAAACACCTGTAATGGATCTTTGAGAACGATTTACACCCGTGTAGTTAAGTTAGTATTTTGGAGAAATATATTTTGATAAATCGTTACGAAAGCGTAGATTTGTAATTTTGTCAGAATTGATTGGTTTTAGGGAAAATGTTTGGAAAATGAGGTTTAAAACCTTGGAAAATGTTTTATAAACGAACGGGTCATGCCAAAATTTTATAAAAATATATTATGCTTAGAATATTTTATGAAATTTCTACTTTCTTAAAAACCCGACAAAAAGACAAAATAATAAAATATTATTATTTTAATAAATCGACTAAAAGACGAAAAAACATATTTTATGACTTTATAAAATATAAAACTTCTCTAAATAGTTTTTGCGTAAATATCTATTTTCTAAGCATTGTTATTTTACTTATCTATTATCTAAGCATTGTTATTTTAGTTATCTATTTTCCTAAATAGCATAAGTGTATAGTATCTAACGTACACACTTGGTATATCTTCTTCGAATCTAAATCATCAACCACTACGCAACCAATACCACTAAAACCAGTAATACGAAAGCATTTTCCAAACTCCTATACATCAAATTTAAATATCCATTTCAAACATAATTCTAAGTTAGTCAAATTGCTAAGTCGTGTCTGGAAGCCGTTGTACATCGTTGTTTGACTATCATATTCTCTGCTACTTGTTATCCTTGTTAAGGTGAGTTTTCGTAGCCCCACTTTTCAAACTATTTCATATTGTTTTCATCTATGCAAAACAATTTCATACTTTTTGGAGAATGTTATGTGCCTATGACTGCTATGTGAATGACATGAAGACTATTTGTGTAAGTTCTGCGGAACAAATCATTTCATACAAGTTTCTATGTGAACCTGTACATAAGACTATATGCCGACCTATATTAGCTCCAGCTGGTAGGCCTTAGGTATGGAGGACAATAAGCGCTCAGACCATTGTGAATGGTTGGTATCATTGAACATGATATGAATCTATGTTAATGCTACAAATCAAATTGGAATGCTATGATCATTGGAACATTATGATATGTTGGTCCCACTTTAACAGTTCTATAGATCGAATTCCTTAAGCTTATTTAAAGTTTAGTTATATTAGATAAATCTAACACAACTATAGTAGAAACTTTGTGTGAATGTTTTAAAGATTATGCAAAATCTAATCTTTAATAAGAAGAATTTTCAATGGAACAGTAAAATACAATGAACATATAATTCAACAAAACATAAAAGCTCCAATATTATTATGCAAATAATACGAATACTCTCAAAGTATTAGGGTTACAAAGACCTTGAAGCTATGATAATTCTATAAAAGACTCGTTTGGTTTTGATACGTGTATTGGTATATCCATCTCTATGCCCTAGGACCTCCTTTTATACACCAAGGAGTCCTAAACGGCTTACAATACTTTCCTAAGTAATCATAATCTTCTAAATAAATAACTTATACATATCTTTTACCAAAATATCTCATACAAATCATATAAGCAGTACTAACTAACTCAGTAGTACTAACTTCTTCACTGGCAGCATTAACTCCTTCAGCTGCATTAACTTTGTACTAGTAGTAGTAACTTTTGTACTAGCAGTAGTAACTACTTAGCAAAGTTTCTTCTAAGTCTCTAAGCAATCTTAACTTCCACTAGCATTAGTAACTTTCTCTAGCAGTAGTAACTCTTCAAGCAGTCTTAACTTCAAGCAGTCTTTGTACTAGCAGTAGTAACTTTACACTAGCAGTACTAACTGTGTACTAGTAGTAGTAAACACTTAGAATATTTTTCATTGAAATTCTCCAGCAGCACTAACTTTGACCGAGCAGCATTAACATCAATAAGAGCAGCGGTAATACTAAACATCATCAAGAAGCTTTTAATCCCAACAATCCTTCCCTAAACTTGATATTTATCTCCAAAATCATCATGTTTCTTCATTGAAAGCTTCATTAATCACCAGGAGGATGCTTCCAAACACTTCATTGATTCTTAAGCTGTTTTGTGAGAAGTTTAAGAAGCTGATATGCCATTTTACTAAAATTATCACATTGAAGCTTCTTGTTTATTATATCAGTAATTATAGCAGGTGTAAGGGGATATCTCTTTTTTACCAGCATGTGAATGTGCATATATTTCATCCTTAAGGAATGAACTCCACAAGAGTCATATAGTTTCCAATCTAACACTTTGTAATCCTGTTGATTCCTCCAGACTTTGTCTTCAACATGTGGTTAAAACATTATCTTTAAATCTCCACATAGAATCAAATCTAAGTCCTCCACTGGTCTTGTTGATCCATATTTAGCTTTTACGAATTTCCAAAGAGTTTCAAAATCTTCCCTGTCAAAGATTTTGAGCATATGACAGAAGACTGAGTACAACTTTAAACTTCCATCAGCTATGATGATCTAGTAATAGTTTTTCTTTCCTTCTTTATGAATCTTCCAGTAAATAATGGTTGGAGGCTTAGTAGCCAAAGGAATAGCATCAATTGCTACTTCCTCTTCATCAGGAACAATTTCCATGAGCTCTTTAATCTTAGCTACTTCTTGATCATCATCCACTTCAGCTGTTTCTTGAACATCATCCACCTTTTGCTTTTTAGTGACCTCTTGTTCTAGCTCATCTCCTTCTCTCTTTGAACTACCTTCCACCAAGTCCGTTCTATAATTCACAAACATGTTCACCCTTTTGAAAGCTTTGTCAAACAATTCTTTGATAGAATCAAAGTCTTTAGATTTCAAGTCTTTGTGCTTCCAACCTTCCATGTTCTTAAGGTAGGTAATCATGGTCTTCTTCTGTTGAGTTTTGGTTGGTGGTTTGTTCCTCTTCTCTTCTGCTCTTTTAGCTGCAAAGTGCTTTCTTCTTTGCTCTAGGAGTTCTTTAAACAATGTGGCTTTTTGTTCAGTTGTGAACTGCTCTTGTTCTTCAGCTTGCAGTCTTTGAGCCAACTGGTAATCAGCATCAACCTTAGCCTGAATATCATCCCATTCTTCAGTCAAGGCTACATTGGCTTCATCTT
Source organism: Tanacetum coccineum (assembly GCA_026074375.1). NCBI lineage: Eukaryota > Viridiplantae > Streptophyta > Magnoliopsida > Asterales > Asteraceae > Tanacetum > Tanacetum coccineum. The sequence continues at coordinate 35,300 of BQNB010052763.1, read as the reverse complement.
TCTCCCTTGCAAGTCTCTCCTCTTCATCAAACTCAGCTTGTAATCTGATAGCTTCTTGTTCATCAAAACTGATTTGATCTTTCTTCTTCAAAGGCTTCTCAGGTTCTATCATTTTCTCTTTGCCTTTGTCCTGAACTTTTGCCTGTGATGGTTGTGAGGAAATTGTTGTTGTTGTTGTAGATGTACCCAACTCAGTAATGACAATTCCTTTCCTTGGAGTTGGAATTGTAGCAGTTGTTGTAGTTATAGAAGTACTAACATTTGTATAGGCATCACTAACTGGTACACTTGGCTCTTCTATAACATCCCCTTTTACCTTGGATTTTACACTTTTCAAAGCAGCAAGTGCTTGAGCCAAAGTAACTTCATCAACAGTCAAATTCACATCTTTAGTAGCAACTTCTTGTTCTGCTAACACCTCATCACCAGTCAAAGTATTCACATCAAACATATCAGCATCATCTTGATCATTAACCAGGGTAATGTCTTCATCAGCATCAATAGCATTTATCCTCCCCTGTTTGGATGCATCCTCACCCAAACTTTCTTCATCTCCAGAGGATTCTACCCTAGCTGTAAGACCAACTTTATATAACCTTTAAAGCCCATGAGTATCTGTCCTCTTTTTCCTATATCAACTTCTTGACCCTCACCTTTAACTAACAATCTCTCATCTTGTTGTGAGTCTTGTCTTTTCCAAATCAAGAACTCTTGTTTGTAAATTGGTACATAATTCCATCAATTCATTAAGTTTTAGACTATCCTCACCACTTCGAAGTGTGTTACCTCTTGTGAGCAGTGGATCATTGGAATGTTTAGATACATTCTCAAACCTAGTTTGAGCAATAGTATCCCCATGGTTTCTTGGCGCTTGGGACCACCAACTGAAGTAGTTCCTAGGGAACTAGATTCATTAGGTGTTGCCTTGGAATGGGTCTTAGATATGTTACCATTGTCCTGCTCTGCTTCTAAGCTAGAAGCAGTAGTGGCAGCCCTCACCAAACTGTCATCCAACTCCTTATAAACAACCTCATCTGCTACATGTTCAGTAGAACCACTAGACTGAGGTATCTGAGTGTCCTTTCCCTTTGGCTTCCTAGGTTTTTGTTTCTTTTGAGGTTGAGATATTGATGGTTTAATAAAAGTGGGTGTGTGATGGGGATCAGTGGGATTTGCTGAACCTTCACCTATTTTTGCTTGATCTGGTACCACCATTGTTTGGAATAATGGTGTTTCCCTTCCAGAAAAACTTTTCCTTACCCTTCTCATATTCCTAAATATCTTCTTAGTGTGAGAGGGTGCAATATATATTCTGCTATGAGTAGGCATCCCTTCAAGTTGCTTATCTAAAAAGACTTGTATAAATCTTGGATACATCAAAAATTTGCCCACATTATCCAAGTTCTTCACCATACTTTCAAAAATGTATTTTGAAAAGTTAAACTTCTGGTTTGTAGCTAAACAGATAACTGCTGATGCCATAGTGCTACAAAACTCATTCCATGCAGTAGTCTTAGAACTTAGACATTGTAAAATAGTATGAATCAGAAATTTCTATTATAATAGGCATCCATGTTGACGGTAGTCAATCTACATTTTCATTGGTTAATAAATCTTTTATTTCATATATTAAACCTTTCTAGAGGTTTACAATCTTATTTGATCACTGTCCGGGAGGTTGTCCCGCAAACGGCTCAGAATGTCAAACAACGCATTTTGGCACGTCCGTAAATATTCAATACTTAATTCAAAGCAATCTAACTATGAAACATGTCGTGTGAATATTCTAAGTTCATGTAAAAGTATTTTTACATCCAATAAAAAAACTAGGAAACTTCAGGTCACATTTTAAATCATGATTTGGGAGCGTTAGTGAACCCGACAAGTGACGAAAGGCACCTAGGATACCTCTAGATGCCAACCGGCTTTCGAAACCCTTAGGGGACAAGGGGGCATTTTTTTTTAGGCCTTTAGTTTCAAGGAGGACATGCATATCTACTCCTTTTTGTCCCATTTTCACATTTAAAAACACATACAACAAAATTCTTTTCTCTCTTTCTCTCCTCTGTGTCTCATCCGATCACCAACACACACAAACACATAAATATTCCGACATTGATAAAAAACGTGAAGGATTGAGTGTTTTCGGGTTGATTCCAATAGGCGTGGTTATATAAAATGCAACGTTTAGGTTGTCGGTTTCGTGTCGGTCTTATCTTCAAAACCCTTTTTGTAAGTCACTTTATTTCATAAAAATCTTGTACTTTTGAATGATAAATTATAGGATATTGGAAATCATAACATAATGGTAGAAAGATGGGTTAGCCGATTCTAGAGAGATAAAGAAACTAGAGAGGAAAGTTCTAGTGAGAGAAAGTGAAACATGTATTATGAAATGACCAACCACCTCTTCCATGGGATGGAAGAGGCTTATATAGTTCTTATAAAAACTGGCCCATAGGCCTTGGTATGGGCTTACACGTGTGGGTTTATTACCCGGCCCAATACCGTATGTCATACGATTAACATTAAACTACGAGCTACGATGAATTGTAAAATACACAGGGTGATCGAGTCTTTTTATTATATCTAACAATCTCCCCTAAGGGATGTCATCCTAGAAAATACTAACTTAAGCTTAGCAATCTTCCGATTGATCTTGTGTTCCAGCTCGTAGTCTTTGATTCTTCATTTGGTATCTTGTACTTTGATGTAGTGGTCTTTGATCTTTGAACGTGAGCTTGTTCCATTATGCTTGTCTTTATGTGATCTTGAGCTTTCTTGAGATCATTAGCCAAATGCAATCTCTAATCATTATCTTGTGATCTTTTGCCATCTTGTGCACTTGTGATTTTTGGACCGACATGCTTATACCTTTCTGGATCGTAAAAGCTTGAATATTATTTGTTCTTGAAGTTCTTTTAACTTTAATACTTGGTCATTTCAAGAAGGACGTGTGATATCAGAGTTGCAGAAGCTTTGAAACATATACGTGAGCTTTCATGATGTCTTTGGATGTGTCGGTCGAGTATGAGCATGTGGTTATGAACTTAACTTTGCTAGAATGAGGTATCTCCATCTCCATCTTTATATGATCCTGTAATAAAACAGTTAGCAATAAAGCTTGTGGATGAATATGGCTTTGTCATTCGCCTTAGTTTGGTTGGATTAACCTTCGGATCCGTAAGGATCGACCTGTGATCAGGTAGATTCAATTTAAGAAGAATCTCCTTGACATGATTTCTAGCTGAAGTATAGGATCTTCTAATGTGTGAACATCAGAATTACCTTACTTGCTTGTTCTATTTATCAGAACGTCTCAAAGCAGACAGCACGATAAGAGTGAATCAGTGAGTTACTATCTCACCGATTGAAGAGAAAATTGATTTAAAAATCAATCGAAGTGTCACTTATAAAGTGTTTTTGTAACACCTTGAGAGTTTTAAGCTTTTATCAAAATTCATCAACCGTTAATTCATAATCTGGACCGAATCGATATCCAGTGTCACAAGTTTGATCCATATAAGATCTCATAAGTCACCTACCAAGAGCTTGTTTGATGTTAGCTCTAGCAGGATTTCCATCTTCATTGTGATACTTGCGTGTCACTCGGATGTTCTGGCAATACCACAAGGACAATGCGTCGGACTCTTAAGATCATCCTTGTTTTCACAGTGTGTGAAAGACAAGTATATTGGAATAGTGTCCTAATGAGATTAATTGATGATCTCTTGGCTCTAGACTCAAACTTATAGATCCTTGGTGTGGCATGGTATAAAGGAAATCTACTTAAGGGGAAGTTTTGTTTCATTCAGGGAGATGATTACATCTCAACTTCAGGGGAAGTTTTGGCTTTATGATAAAGTTCGTACACGACTTTGTTTGTTTTGTCATCGTCAAATAGGGGAAGATTGTTGGGAATTATTGATTTGATAAGACAAAATAAATAAAAGAATGAAACAAGAAGGACTTAAATGCAAAGATGGAATTCTTTAAAAGATGGAAGATTTTGAAGATTCTAAAAGATCTCCTTAAGAAGATAAAAGATATAGAAGATAAAGATAAAAGTTAGGAAGATATTATTTGTTTCCTAATTATATTTGTTCTTATCCTTTGTAAGCCTAGATGATCTCTACTAAATAAAGAGACATTAGGTCATGTAGTTTAGCATCTAGAACAGTGTGTGTGTACATAAGATACAATGTAGACGTCTAGTTAGTTGGTTTAGCCTTAAGGATCTTTGATCCCTGTTACAAGTGGTAACTGTTCTATACTGATCGTATAGAATTGGGGCTTGGTGGAAACGTTTGAATATAAAACCTTGTTCAATAACAATTGTCTTTATTATATTCCGCTGCATAATTGTTATCATTGTTATTGTTTATCCTTGATATAATATCTAAACAATCTCAGCTTAAATGATTCTTTAATCTTAACAATTGGTAACAGAGCCTGATGGCTCGTGATATCTAGGATCTCAAGGTTTTAATAATTTTTAGTTCTCAGATCGTAACAACAAATAGATTTGATTATAGTTGATTTGCTACTAAATTCTTGTTTGCTACTGTTCTTAAAAGGAAACCCTAACCTAGGGTTTTAATAAACATCGATCTGGTTTTATAAACATCGTCAAGGTTTCAGAAACATGAGTTTTAAGCAGCAGGTCAGATGAAAGATGATAGAATCTGTAAGCAGCAGGTTGGTAACTTAGTGATGATTGGTTTATCGTTCAGGTTTACACCTATGGAAGAGTGTTGCAACGAATCAAGGTAAACAATAAACCCTAACGTATTTAGATATGATTCTTTGTTCTTGATGAATATTGGAATTGTGAGTTTTTGATTGTCAAGGGTTATGAAGAAAGTGTTCACGTTTTTACATTAGTACTGCTATCTTTGAACACTTAATGCTGCTCTTAATGTTTGTACTGCTAAGTAGCATTAACATTAAAGTTAAAACCATTAGGATTTACAGCATGATGGTACAAATCTTTACTCAAGTTCTTGCGTGCTTCTTATTTGTTGAAACGTAATCGTGGCTATTTGTTTTTGCTTGACATGCTTGAGGAATTTAGAAAGAAGCGAATGGAAACACTGATTTGGATAAAGTATCTGTACATGGTTTGATTCGTCATATTAGTGCTGCTTTATTCTTGTTACTACTGCCTAAGTATTACTATTGCTAGTACTGCTTGTTAAATATTAGTACGGCTCAAATTTGTAACAGATCAGCGATAGATTAGTGATAGATTAAGTGTCACAAATAGTATGGGAGGAAGGAGTATCCCAAGTAGTGACAGATTTGTGACAGTTTTGTGACAAAAAAAGTGTCGCTAAATAGAATGGGAGGAAGGAGAATGCAAAATAGTGACGGATTAGTGACAGTCTTGTGACCAATAAAGTGTTGCTAAGCATGTGAAAAAGGAGCAGTTTGTAATGTTTAGACTTGAAGTTAATTTCTACTGCTATGGTTTTGTTAATGCTGTTCATAGTGTTATTAGTGCTACAATGGGATGATTTTTACTGCCAAGGACGACACAAGGTAACTTAGTACTGTTTGGATTCGAGTTAAGGATATGTTGTGGTGTCATGATATTTTAATTTGTGCTAATAAAAGGTGGTTTATATGTTTTGTTCGTGTGATATAGAGGACTTGAGAATCAATATTGTTCATACAAGAGAGGGATCTGGTATGATGAATTTTGATATAGAAGATGATGTTATGATGAAAGGAGGAAGTACGGTTTGGTGGATTGTGACTACAAATAGAGGATATTAGGATTATGTGATAATACTCTAAATTATATCTATATATTACACACGTTTTTGAGCTGAATAGATAAATGAACATATGGTTCTTGTCACAAAATAAAAATAGGCCAGTTGTACTAAAATTGGATAGTGAAATGGACCCTAACCAGAATGAATGGGCATGATATAAGTTGAGTTTGTTAAATGAGAATTGAGCTGCTAATATTTTGGACTAACCTTCACTACATCGATTGGGTTGTGATTTGGACCTCAAGAAATATCATCGATATATGGTTTTTAGGCCTTAACCAAGATTAGTATACATTTGCACATTGGCCTGAGTAAAATTGATAAGGATAATATTGCTTGAGCTTCTTGTTTATAGTGCTAGCTATGTCCGATATAGGACAAGACAAACGTTTGGATCTCAGACAGAACAAAATGCTTCATTTAAGGGGAAGCTAACAGGTTATGATTTTAACTATTCTTAAAAGTTTAAAGGCTTGGATTTATTAGATTAATTGATTACGAAGATGGTTATTTATCACTTATTTGGAGTTGAAGTGGGGTTTCACGGGTTTATGTTCTTATCATATCTCAAATGGCTTACAACATTTAGAGGTAACTTGTTTGTGTTTTCAATGTTGTGACGAAGACTTGACGAATCTAGCAAAGGTGTGTGATCTACAAACTTATGGTGCTCAATGCTCACATTTGCTATCACTTTGGTTATGTGTCTCAAAGAAGATGAGGATTTTTGTCAAGAGATTGAAGTCTACTTATATTTCACAGATTTATTTATAAGTTTGACGTCACGTGGATAGTACAAGATATAAGACACAAGTTTGGGTTATTCTACTTCTTCATCAAGTTGGTTATACTTAATTTTTCTTCATCAATAATCATTACATAGAGCCTACAGAATTGAAGATTCATGAAATGGTTAACATATGGGTTTCAAGGGAAGCTTATTGTCAAAAATGTTTAACCATTTACATGCACCACATGAGGTGAAGGTTTTTACTACTGTAAGTCATTATTACTACTGCTAGTTTAAGTTTCTACTGCTCAAGTTCATTTATCTTAAGGCGCGTCATGGAGGATAATTTGATTAGTTAGAAGGCTTGGATTAGAAGTATGATAGTGGTTTGTGGTGATTTGTAGTGGTCAAGATCAAAGTTTGCTTATATACATATGTCCCCTATTGGATAGATAAAAAAAAAAAGGGAAGAAAGGATGTTAAACAATACAATTGACAACTTATAGATCCTTATTGTGTGGCGGTACAAAGGAAATCTACTTAAGGGAAGGTTTTTGTTTTCATTCAGGGAGATTATTATCATCTCAACTTCATAGGGAAAGCTTTTGCTTTATGATGAAGTTCGTACACGACTTTGTTTGTTTTGTCATCATCAAATAAGGGAAGATTGTTGGGAATTATTGATTTGATGAGACAAAATAAATAAAAGAATGAAACAAGAAGGACTTAAACGCAAAGATGGAATTCTTCAAAAGATAGAAGATTTTGAAGATTCTAAAAGATCTCCTTAAGAAGATAAAAGATATAAACAAATAAGAAAAAAGTTAGGAAGATATTATTTGTTTCCTAATTATATATTGTTTCTTTTGTTTTACCGCAACCAATGATCTCTACTATATAAAGAGACATTAGGTCGTGTAGTTTAGCATCCAGAACAGTGTGTGTATACACAAGATATAATGTAGACGTCTAGTTAGTTGGTTTAGCCTCAAGGATCTTTGATCCCTGTTACAGGTGGTAACCGTTCTATACTGATCATATAAAATTGGGGCTTGGTGGAAACGTTTGAATATAAAACCTTGTTCAATAACAATTGTCTTCATTATATTCTGCTGCATAATTGTTATCATTGTTATTGTTTATCCTCGATATAAGATCTAAACAATCTGAGCTTAAACGATTCTTTAATCTTCACATGATACAAATGCGTGAATCTCCATGAGAAATGAAACAAGAGTCTGTTGAGAGACCTTGAGTGGCTAGGGAGGGTTGTGCATTGTATCACTGGGTCCATGATGGATTTTTTCAATATTAGACAACATCTTAGTGTTTCTGATAGTTTATATATTGACCTGGTTTCTGCCTAAGTGTATGGAGGGATTCTTTCTTTTCACCCTTTTACCCTTACAATTCTTTTTCATTCTTCAACCCCTTTAGTGCTTACTAGGACTTCATGACTAGTACCTTGTTGGGTTTGTTCTAGTACTAGCTCCATCTCAGTCGGCACTATTCCCTTATTCTCACTTTTACTCCTTTTTTATATCATACCTAAGGACTTCTATACTAACTAGTGGATTGTCCCTGGGTAGATCCCTTCGATTCTGGCTAGATCATGGGAACGAATACCTAACCATACCATCCTTATAACTCCGATAAAATTAGATGCATGGTCGGTCTTTTGGTACTGTTCACCTTGCTATAAAACCATTTGAAAAACCTCAATCAAGGTACTTGTGATATAAATATCAAAGCTTTTGTACCTCGATTGTTTTGACTTTTTGAAACGCTCCCCCTCAACATGTGCATCGATATTCAAAAATGTTTAGCACACAAAGGAAGGAGTACACACATGAGTCCATACAATTACATTTTTATTAAGTTTTCATATTTTAATCACATTTTCTCCCCTTATCAAAAATTTCAAACCCTTTGATATTTTGGATATCAAATTATTCAAATATGGTAAAATTTTGGGAGAAAAATGTGTTGATTATTCACAAGCCTATACCGGAACATATTAATGCTCCCCCTCAAACAATGAGGGTATGTGTTAGTGTCAGGTGTAAAAAGTTTGAAGGATTTTGAGTTTAACGAAAAACTCATGAAAAAATTATACGCTGACACATAACACCTAAAGATACACTACATAATATGTACAAGATATATTATACAATGTAAGATGATGTTGACCTGAGTACCAGAAAGAGAAGATCATTCTGTTCTTGTGATGAGTCTGTAGTCAACATCTCTTAATCTTCCACTAACAAAGCTTTCCAGATTCCTGAAGATTCTCCTAATCTTGAGCCTTCTCTCAATAACCTCAATAAACTCTTTACTCCTCCTTTTATCATCCTTAGACCAAATTCTATGCTCCATGCCAGGATTGAACTTGAATAGCATGAAGTATTTGGTGCTCTTTGTTACCCTACAAATGACAACGAAGATCTTGGAAAATTAAAAGCAACAACAGATATTGGGATTTTTGTTGGTTATGCTCCTAATAGGAAGGGTTATAAAATCTACAACAAGAGAACCCGATGAACCATGGAAACAATTTACGTACAATTCGATGAGCTGTCTAAGCCAATGGCTCCTGTGCACATCAGTTCAGGACCCGAGCCTATTTTGTTGATGCCTGGACAAATCAGTTCAGGGCTCGTTCCAAATCCAGTCCCTGCAACTCCTTATGTACCCCCTACCAATAAAGATCTGGAGATTTTATTTCAACCAATGTTCTATGAGTACTTTGAAACCCCTGGTGTTGAAATACCGATACATTCTGCTCCTGCAGTTTAAGTTCCAGTTGTTTCAACCGGTACACCTTCTTCTACCACAATTGATCAAGATTCACCTTCAACAAGTCATTCACCGTCATCCTCAGAAGTACAACCGCCTATCATACATCAAGGTGTTGCAGTTGAACCTATTATCGAAGACAACCCTTTTGCTCAAGCTCACAATGATCCCTTTGTAAACGTGTTTGCTCCAGAACCTAGTTGTAAAGAGTCATCATCAGGGGATGTTAGTTGAGCTGAATCCAACCAAGTAATTCAACCACATAATCATCTCGGAAAATGGACAAAGGATCACCCATTGGATAATGTAATTGGTAATCCTTCTCATCTGGTATCTACCAGAAAACAGTTAGCTACCGATGCCTTGTGGTGCTTTTACAATTCTATACTTTCAAAAGTCGAACCCAAAAATTTCAAGACTGTCGTGACTGAAGATTGTTGGTTTCAAGCTATGCAAGAAGAAATTCACAAGTTTGATCGACTTCAAGTATAAGAGTTAGTTCCAAAACCAGACTGTGTAATGATAATCACTCTCAAGTGGATTTACAAAGTCAATCTTGATGAGTATGGTGATGTTCTGAAGAACAAGGCACGGTTAGTAGCTAAGGGATATCGACAAGATGAGGGTATCGATTTTGAGGAATCATTTGCACCGGTTGCACAGATAGAGGCTATCTGAATCTTCATCACAAATGCCGCCAACAAGAACATGACCATCTACCAGCTGGATATCAAGACTGCTTTTTTGAATAGCAAGCTAAATGAAGAAGTCTACGTCAATCAACCAGAGGGATTTTTTGATCTAGATCATCCTACATACGTCTATCGTCTGAAGAAGGCTCTTTATGGCTTAAAGCAGGCTCCAAAGGCGTAGTACAACACTTTATCAAAGTTTCTTTTGGCAAACAAATTTTCCAAGGGTGTAGTTAATCCTATGTAATTCACTCGGAAAACAGGCAAACATGTTCTTCTCGTTCAAATTTATGTAGATGATATCATATTTGCCTCAACTAACCCTAAAGACTGTGACATACTTTCAAAATAGATGAGTTTAAAATTTCATATGTCAATGATGGGACAAATGTTGTTTTTCTTAGGATTACAAGTTTCTCAAAGTCCTAGAGGCATCTTTATTAATCAATCAAAATATGCTCTTGAAATTTTAATAAAATATGGAATGGATACTTCTGACCCTGTAGATACACCAATGGTAGATCGATCAAAACTGGATGAGGACCCCTTAGGGATTCCAGTTGACTAGACTCGGTATCGTGGTATGGTCAGCTCCCTAATGTACCTCACTGCCAGTAGACCAGACATGGTATTCGCCGTGTGCATGTGTGCTAGGTATCAGACAAAGTCTACCAAAAATCACCTTGAAGCAATTAAGCGGTCTTTCAGTATCTCAGAGGCACCATTAACTGGGGTCTTTGGTATCCGAAGGACACCGCTATGGCACTAACGGCCTATGCAGACGCTGACCATGCAGGTTGTCAAGATACAAGGAGAAGTACTTCAGGAAGTGCTCAGTTTCTTAGAGACAAACTAGTTAGCTGGTCATCGAAGAAGCAGAAAATCATTGCTATCTCAACAACAGAGGCTGAATACATTGGCTTGTTTAAATGTTGTGCTCAGATACTTTAGATGAGATCATAACTAACTAACTACGGCTTTGCATTCAATAATATACCTCTGTATTGTGATTACAGAAGTGCTATTGCTCTCTGCTGCAACAACATCCAACACTCTCGGTCAAAGCACATCGACATATGCCACCATTTCATAAGAGAGCAAGTCAAAAATGGCCTGGTTGAACTTTACTTTGTGAAGACGGATTATCAACTTGCGGACATATTCACAAAGGCATTAACAAGAGAGCGAATCGAATTTCTACTCCCCCGAGTTGGAATGAAGAGTATGACTTCGGAAACTCTCAAACGTCTTTAGGAAGAAAAGGATGAGTAAAGGATAGTCTTCATGTATCCTATGTATATATTTAAAAACAAAAACAAAATACAAAAATATAAAACCTACAAAAACCATAAAAATCAGAAAATAGAAAATACCAAAAATATTTTTCAAGACATGTCTTCTGTAAATCGATAATATTTATGGACCTAGAAATGTCGTTCAATAATGACACGGGTCTTTAAATAAAGTTCGAGAAGAAGTTCAAACTTTTAAAACATGTCTTAATGGCTTGCAGTTATTTCAGACTGCAACCCGTTTTTTAAATCTAAGGAAAGCATTTCGTCAAAAAGACAGTTGTTCCTAACAACGGGTTATTAATTTTTCCTGAGCATGGATTACTTTATATCCGTGCATCATGGGAATAATGTACGTTTCAGTGCGTTATTTTTTTTTCAAGAAGTGAAGTCTTCTTTTTTAACCAAATAATTTTTCTTCTTAATTGATTCTTCAAAATTATTTGTATTAACCATGGTGGAAAAAGTGTTGTTGAAAATTAATCACTTTGTGCTTTTACAATAAATTTTTCAACTCAAACAACGACTACAACTCTTTAAATAGACAACGGGTCATTGTATGAGGGGGAGAGTGATTTCAAATTTATGTCATCAAACGGGTTACTAAAACATCACACAATTAATGAAAAAGGTTTTTGTATTTCAAAAGGGTTATAATTTGAGAGGAAGTTAATTAATTTTAACTCAAAGGACCAAAGTTATCCATTGTTAGAAAGTTTAGGGACTTAAATGCAACTTGTTATGTGTTTCCTAGCTTTTATAAATAATAAGGACTAAATATGCTAATTTCCAAACTTAATTTAACCTTAAGAATACTTTATACCGAAAGTTAAAAAGGATAGAAAGCCCAAGGACTAATTTTGCCAATACCTAATTCATAGGAGTATAAATGGCAGCGGTTTGCCAACCGGTCAAACCTTCCTTTTTCCTAGTCAAACTTAAAACACACTCTCTCTTTCTCTCACGCAAACCGCCACGACGATCGCCACCCCTTTGATTCTTGATTTCCTATGATTTTATTGCTAAGGTATTACTTAAACTTCGTTCTATATCATTAGATATATCCTTAGTTTAATGGAATCATTACAAAACATACTAAATCTTCTTTAATCACTAGAAACGAGTCCTAGGGTTTTTCAAAATTTAGAAAGTATGTGGAAATGGAAATTGATTGCTGGGGTTGATGCGTTTAGGGCTGTCAAACACTTGTTCAAACCCGTTTTTGAATAGATCAAATACATTTGTGTGATATGATTGATTTTGTATGCATTTTTGATTGAAATCTTTATGTGTGTTTATGATGTTGTTTTTGTTGCTGGGAATTGATCCTTAAGGTATGATGATGTTGTTTTGATGCTTATTTGTGATACTTAATCATTGGTATGCTCGAATTGAAAATTTTCGTATGATATTTGACTTTCAAAAGTCAATAGCGGTTTGACTGTTGTTGAATTCAGTTTGTATGCTTATGTGTGTGTTGGTATGAAGTCATTTTAGTGTAGCAAAACAAGTTTGCATGTCCCCTTTTGATTTTATAGGATTTTATGGCATAAATGTAGCATAAGGCTCGAATTAGGTGAGATGTTAAGGTTTAGGATGTTAAAAATGCTTGCTAGGAGATTATTGATGATCAAGGATGCCTTATAATTGAGTTTGTGGTTGCCAAATTGTTATAAAAATGATGTTTGAATTAGGGGTTCATCACAACGGTTTGCTGTGAAAGTGCTATTCTTGATAGCGGTTTGCCAAACTTTCTTTAGATAGCGGTTTGTTTAAAATTTTAAGTAGCGGTTTGAATTATTTATGAATATTTTAATTCATAAGGGAAAATGCTGCATGGCATCGGTTTGGTAAATTATTCTTTTAATATTAAAATTGTCAAACCTCTATTTTGAATTTTTCTAAAATGGCAGCAGTTTGATTAAAATGAATAAAATATTCATAGCGGTTTGGTCACATCGGTTTAAGGAAAAATATTATTTTTTATTAATAATATTTTACTCGTAGCAGTTTGTCAATCAACATTACTCAGCGGTTTGCCCAAACCTTCATGTGGCGGTTTGGTGAAACGTTATGCAGCGGTTTGCCCAAACCCTTCACGGCGGATTGGTAACTTGCTACATGGCGGTTTGCCTAAACCACTATATGGCGGTTTGGTGAACTGTTGGGCAGCGGTTTGGGCCAATCATCTATGTCTTAGTCCATTAATCCTGTTAAGCTCTACAGGCCCAATCCAAAGGCCCAATTATCTAGTTAACTCCCATCTGGGCTCTGTTAACTTATAATTGAGCGTGTCGAATAATTCCTGGACCTTTGACCAATGTTGACCTGTCTGATTGACCCATGACTCAGTGTGTTTTCATCAAACCATAATTAACCATAACTTAATCAAACATGGTATGGCGTGTCAAACACAAGGCTAATATTATCGTCTAACATTAATTATCTGCTATTTTGTATATATATGTTGGTATTATTTAGCAGATAAGATGGCAGAAGAGAATGTTCCCGCTCCTGCTCCTACAAGATCTGACGAATAGATTCTTCCTTTCAATTCATGGTTACCTGGTGGAAAGGGAAATTTTCTATTGGATCTATAGAAATTGCAAAAGAATCCTATCTTCCGCGTCTTAGTTGACATTCTACAAAACACAAATTTCTTCAGAGCATTCACTGCATTAGCAAATGTTCCAACTATCTACATACAGCAGTTCTGGAATGCCCTTACACATGATACAAAGACAGGGGTTTACAGCTTCTAACTAGATGAACAGTAGTTTACACTTACTGCTGATCTTCTTCGTAAGGCTATAGAGATTACCCTTAAAGACTCAGCTCATCCATTTGTGTCACCTCCAGCTGGTGAACAGGTTATGGACTTTGTGAACGAACTGGGCTACCCTGTAGAAATTTACTTTGTTTCTAGGATGCACGTGAACAACCTTTATCAATCGTGGAGAGCTATTCTGTCTTTAATCAACCAGTGCTTAACCGGCAAGAAATCTGGCAATAACAAACCCAGACACCCTGTCCTTCAAATATTGTAGAGTATTGTCATAAGATCCAACATTGACTATGTTAAACTTCTGTGGGAAGAGTTTGTTCAAGCGATCCAGACTTTCTTTTCTCATCGGGAAAATCTTAATATTCATGATAAGAAGCCACCGCCTCACGTCATTCCTTACTGACGGTTCACAAAGCTTATTATATATTATCTGGGGAGCAAACATAACATTCACAGAAGACCTGAGTCTCCTGTTCATGTTACGGGAGATGACTTTCTTCTTGGTAATCTCAAGTTTGTTGCCAAAGGTAAAAAGGATGAAGTTTTTCGAAAGCCTATTCCACAAGGGTTGATTATGGAAGCCATTCAACAGGCACCATACTACCAACAATATTTGGAAATGGTTGCTCGTAAACCCACAGCTAAAGAGGGTGGAAAGAAGAAGACAACTCCTAAAGCTGACAAGCCAAAAAAGCCTGTAACTGCCAAACAATCTAAGCTTGTGAAAGAGAAAACTACAAAGACTTCTCCAATAAAGAAAGTCCGCAAGGGTAAAGTGATGAAAGTTTGCAAGGGGAAGAGTACTGAGCACCTTGTCGACGAAGAAGATGAAGAACCTCAACCAGCTCCTGAAATTCTAGTAGAAGATGACGAATACAATCTTCATAGAGGTATTCAGATAAGTTTGGAATTGTTTCAAGCACCCGTCGGCGAAGTGGCTATTCGTGAACCTGCCACCTCAGGTATCATTCAAAGACTCCCAGTAGTTGAAGATAATGGGAAAGGCATTGCTATAGATGAACAAGCTAAACAGCCACTTCTAGAACTACAAAAGCTAAAGAAGAAAAGTACCACATATCAATACATTTTTCAAAGGCAGACTCCAGTGACTCACGATGTAACTACTGGACCCTCTGCACAACCTGAGGATGATGCATTCGCAAATGTGGTTCATGATACTCCATCTCCTACAGATGCTAAAACTGGTGCCGATACGGAAAGATCTAACAGTGAGGCAGATACTAAAATACTGGATGTAGTTGAAGAACAAGGTGAGGATGTTTCTAACACAGTGGCTCTAGAGGAAAGAACAGTTGAACTTGATGAAGGCCATGCTAGATCAGACCCTAGTAATACACTCGAGTCTCGACCTCCACCAGATGAAGACCAGGCTGGATCAAACCCTGGACAAAGTCATGTGGCTCTTGTTGGATCAAACCCTGAGCTCATGCACGAAGACTTCATCGCTACAGTTTACCCTAAAATTCATGAAAGCTTGAAGCACACTACTAAGGAACATGTCTTATTGGAGAATCCACCAAGCTCATCCAGGACTCTTTCATCAATGAAGAACCTTAAAGATGCTTTTACCTTTGGTGATTAATTCATTAGTGACAAATCACCAGAAGATGAACCAGGAAAAACTACCGTGGATACTGAAGTAGAATCCATGGTCATTGTTCCCATTCATCAAGCTTCGTCATCAGCTCTTCTACTGTCCACTCCTATCATCGATCTCTCACCTCCAAAACTAGGTTTCCTGTCATGCACAAGCTCATATGGGGTTTTGATGTGAAGAGTATGAATTAGGGATCTGTTTTGGGTGTAACAAGCAGTAGCAACCGCTTCTACCCATAGAAACATCGGAGCTTTAGAAAAGAGCAGCATCGTCCGAGCAGCTTCCATATGAGTACGATTTCGTCTTTCGACAACGTCGTTCTGCTGAGGAATTCTCGGAACAGATTTTTGGTGAAAAATGCCAACACTTTCATAGAATTCAGTCAGAACTTGATTAACAAATTATGTGCCATTATCTGTTCAGATGTATCTGACAGTTTTATTGAGACCAACTTGAATTTTCTTGAGAAATTTAATAACAAACTCTAGAGTTTCATCATTTGATCTCAAAAACTTAACCCATGTGAATCTTGAATAATCATCAACGATGACCAAGATGTATTTCTTCCCATTAATACTCTACACTCTCATTGGTCCACACAAATCCATATGAAGGGTATGTAAGACTTCCATAATGGTGTTTTCTGATTTGGGTTTGTAGGTATACTTCTTGCTCTTTCCTAGTTGACAAGCTGAGCAAAGATGGTCTTTCTTAAACTTCAACCTTGGTAAGCCTCTTACCAAATCTTTTCTTGCAAGATCATTGATGGTACTGAAGTTTAAATGATTTAACCGACGATGCCACAACCATGATTTGTTCTTGGAGGCTTTGCATAATAAGCAGTTGGGGATGACTTCATCATGTCTTCAACAGAGATAGTATACAGATTTGAGCCATAAGAACCTTTAAGTAAATCCACACCATCTTCATTTCTAACATAACACGAATGTTTTCTGAATGCAACTTCAAGATCCGAATCACAGAATTATCCTATAGAAAAAAAGATTGTATCTAAGTCCTTCCACATAATATACCACGGAGATCACACTGTCACCAATCACGTAATCTCCATAACCCATAATAGCACCAAAATGATCATTCCCGAATCTAACTGTCCTGATGAACTTTTTTACAAAATTCTTGAGCCGAGAGCGATTCCTCGTCATATGTTTTGAGCAGCCTGAGTCCAAATACCAAAGGATGATCTGTATGACCTGCATTTGAAATCAGAAGAAGATGGAGAGTTTGGAATATTGGATCCCCAAATTCTGTGGGGTCTTGTTGGTTAGAAGAAATAGTAGTATATTTCATAGAAGCATTAATTCTCTGTGTCTCAGCTATAGTAGGAATGCTAGTGGAAAGTGCCTTGTCCTGTTTGTTTCTATGTTTGTATCTAGTAAATGGTTTCTGAGCAGTGTTGCTTAATTTCTCAGTGATCACAGTTTCACTAGTAATAACGTTTTCATGTTGATGTAAAGGCACTACTTTGGATTTAGTAAACCTAGTTAAAAGGCACTGTTCTCCTAAAGTGAATTTCTTTCTAGTGGGCTGCTATTGATCTATGAGGTAACACGCCCCGGAGATCCTTATTCCGCTGCGACCCAATTTGGGGGTGTTACAAAAACCTTTTTCACATTGGGGTGTGCATTCACCGAATTTAAATATTTAACAACTCACAAATCATGTTTTTCAGAAATTAGGCCTTTATTACATGTCTTACATAGAGAGTTGGAATTCAAATTAATTACAGTACGCTTATAGCTAATACTAGAATCAACATGATTATTTTGTTTCAAATTAGACTTATTTTTCTTAGAGTGATCTTCTACTTTCTTTATGTTGACACTTTTAGCTGGCAAGATCCTATTGTTCTTTGTATTGCTCCTAGGCTTTGACCCGCTAGCTTCAGTGAAACAGTTTACTCTTGTAGAAGGAATCACAGGTACATTAGACTTTTACACTTTCTGTTGCTTAACATGTGTTTGTGTGTTATTATTTGAAGTTTCGCATGGTTCCTTAAGAGTAACTTGCTTTTTCCTAATTAAAGGGGCAGTAGCAACCATTTTATCTCTTTTACTGAATTCTTTTGGACAAGTGCCAATCACATATGCTAACAATTACTGAGATCTTTTAGTGTAAACGCAGGCAGAGTGAAGTGCATTATCTAATGGATTTTTAGATCTAGCCTCTTCTACAATCTCATGAAGTGTTTTGACACTTTCCTTAAGGTGTTTGAGATAATCTAGATGAACTTCCCTATTGTTCCTATTGTGAGGGGGGGGGGGGTTGGTTCAACATCGATTGCATACATACCAGGGGCAAGAACTTTTGGTTTTACAGTATCTGTAGTGACGCATTTCATTTTTCCTTTTAGTTGAGCCTTTAGATTCTAAATTTCAGTCAACAAAGAAGATGTCTTTTCAATAGTTTTAGCACGCGTTATCTTAATAGAATCATACAACTCCTCGTAATGTTGTTTAACTTTTTCATTCTTTGCCCTAAACTGCGCATTTTGTCCTTGAAGGGCAGTGACATGTTCAATTAATTCTTTGTTTATAGAATCTAAGGCCTTGGAATCAAGAATAAGGTCTGCCTCACTACGTTTCTTATTTGATGACGTACCCCCCTCTCCGGCTCGAAGGTCTCCCCTTCGAGCTCGAATGGGATCTTCTCCCTAATTACACTATAAGATCTTCGAATAGTTTCGATTGGCGTAAAATCATCTTCGGGATGATTACCAGTGTGGGAATCCACCTCGCGAAGGCCTACACCCTTCGTGGGAGGTCTTCGACGAAACTAGGACAAATGTCTGGCAAAGTCAAAACCCACGTTCTCCCTCTCTGCCAAGGCTTTCCCGCCAAAGTAGAGATCGTGGTACACAGTTCCTGCAATCACCCCCTAAATCGTGGGACACCCCCACGTTCACCGGTTTTTGTGCTAAGCCTCGTCCATCCTATTTTCACACCTATAAATAGATGGTCAGGTCTCCAGGTTTGACCAACACTTTTACACACACTTACTTTACTCTATTTTATGCTACAAAGCCCATACTTACTCTCACGCCGAGGTGATTTGCAGGGACACCCCTGCGCTTCACTTAACGTAGTGTTTTCATTTGTGTTGACAAAGGTTATCCAAGACTTGGCAATCAAGCAACCATAACAAGAACTCTTCGATCCCTTCAAAGGCTGGTCGTGCCTGTATTTTCACAATCAGTGGCACCATCCGTGGGACCCAAAACAATTAGTCCCATTCTAACCAAGTCAAATAACCTCAAAACCACTCTACCTACTTTTCCGGCATGACAAACGGAAGAGAAACAACATCCATCGAAGCCCCCATTCTCATGATAAAGTGGGGAAGTTATAACCCAAGAAAAAGACCAGTGGAGGGAAATAACAGCGAAGTAAGGGAAATCACGTTCCCATCGCTTTGGAATATAAGTTCTGCAAATCCAGTCGTCATAAAAGCCTACGTGTCAGGAAGACAATTGAATAGGGTATATCTCGATGGCGGAAGCTCATGCGAAGTAATTTATGAGCACTGTTTCTTAAAGCTAAAACCGTCTATTCGGTCTCTCCGGGTAGACTCGAAGATCCCCCTGGTCGGTTTCTTAGGAGAAAAATCCTGGTCCCTAGGAGAAGTACCTTTAGAGATCACGATTGGGGAGGGTCCCCTCACAACCACAAAAAACACTCAATTTTGTTATTGTGGGATCCAATTTTACCACACAACATAATACTCGGAAGAACAACAATGCAACAAATGGGAATTGTAGTGTCCACCATCCACGGAGCTTTAAAAATCCATACACCCTAAGGAATTGGCATCGTTTTTCCCATTACAACCCAAGGGAATCAGAGGAAGAACAAAGAGCAAAAATCAAAGAACGTCAGGGGGAAGTAAAAGACATTCTCAGTTGTGTAAATTCCGAAGAAAGGATAGTGGTGAATGACCAATATCCAGAACAGACAATCGCCATAGGGAGACAACTACCAATAAAAATCAAAATAAGGTTACAAGACCTCCTAAGGGGGTACGCCGACGTCTTCGCATAGATTACCGCACACATGACAGGAGTTCTGAAAACAATAATGATAGCAGGAAAAGCTTTCAATACAGAGCACAGAGTAAACGAACTCAAAAACTTGGAACCAGTAAAGCAAAAGAAGATAAGCCTGGCGCCAGAAAGAAACGAAGTGATACACACCAAAGTGAAGGATCTTACGAAGGCCAACATTTTACGAGAAGTCAAGTATCAAACGTGGGTCTCAAACCCTGTCATCGTGAAAAAGGCCAGTAGAAGATGGGAGATGTGTGTAGATTTCACGGACATAACCAAAGTCTATGCTAAAGAACACCACTCGCTACCCATGGTCGAGCAAAAAGTCGAAGACCTCCAAAGGCATCGACTAAAATTCTTTTTAGATGCATACAAGGGGTACCACCAAATCCCCATAGTAGAGAAAGACGAAGAAAAAATGGCCTTCTACACAAGGGAAGGGGTGTTCTGCTATAAAAGATTACCCTTCAGTTTGAAAAACGCGGGCGCAACTTACCAGAGACAAATCGACAAAGTGTTCAACCACTAATTGGGAAGAAACATGGAGGTTAACGCAGACGACATAGTCATAAAAAGTAATGATAAGGAAGAAATGCTCGCTGATATCAAGGAAACTCTTGATGGGCTCCGGGCAATCAACCTGAAACTAAATCCAAAGAAATGTTCTTTTGGCATAGAAGAAGGAATATTCTCAGGACACCTCATCACCAAGCAAGGAATAAAGGCAAGTCCTTCGAAAGTAAAGGCAATCTCAGATCTGCAACCTCCTAAATCAGTCAGCGAAATGCAAAATCTCAATAAAAAGTTGGCAGCCCTGAATCGTTTCCTCTCTAAAGGAGCAGATAAAACACTTCCATTTATGCGAACACTTAAAAGCTACACAAGTGGAAAAATGTTCCAATGGACAGCGGAGGCTGACGAAACCTTTCGAAGAATGAAAGAGCTTTTAGAAGCACTACCAACGGTAACTGTACCCATCGAAGGAGAAACCTTGACAATGTACCTCGCAGCCTCAGAAGAAAGTATAAGCGCAGTATTAATGGCAGAGAGAGGCAAGAAATAAATTCCTGTGTATTTCGTAAGCCGAACAATACAAGGAGCTATGTTAGGATATCCATAATTGGAAAAACTAATACTTGCCCTCGTATATGCCGCCAGGAGACTCCGAAGATATTTCCAAGCTCATCCCATCCAGGTCCTAAGCAATAAACCAATAAAACAGATCCTCGCTAGGCCAAAAAAGTCGGGGCGTATAGCCAATTAGGCTATTAAATTGTTAGAGCACGAGATCGAATTTAGGGGAAGAAATTCAGTCAAGGGACAGATACTGGCCGACTTCCTAGCTGAAACACCTTCAAAGGAAGAGAAATGAGCGAAAGATGAAAAAGCCAAAAGAAAAGAACCAGAGCCGAAAAAAGCATGGAAATTGTTCACCGATGGAGCCTCAAGCTTTGACGGCTCCGGAGCAGGTCTAATACTAGTCAGTCCCGAAGGAAAAGAATACACCTACGCCCTAAGGTTCGAATTCAAAACCACTAATAATGAGGCAGAATACGAAGCACTATTAGCAGGTCTGCGCATAGCGAAGGAAATGAAAGTCCAAGAATTAACAATCTTCGTAGATTCTCAGTTAGTGGCTAACCAGGTCAATGGACTCTTCGAGGCAAGGCAAACTTTTATTAAGCAATACCTAGAGAAAGCAAAGGAGTTGTTAGCTAACTTCCCCTGCCACTCGATAGAACACATCAAAAGAGACCAAAACAAGAAGGCAGATGCTCTAAGTAAATTGGCTTCGATGTCCTTCTCTAAACTTGCTAAAGAAGTCTTAGTAGAAGTTATACAAGACAAGTCAATCATGTAAAAGGAAGTTGCAGATGTAACACAGGAAAAAGAAGATAGCTGGATGATACCTATCCGAGAGTACCTACGGTTGGGCAAACTCCCAGATGACCCACAAAAAGCAAGAAAACTACGAATAAAAGCTTCGATATATAGGATAATGGACGGAACACGATACCGAAGATCATACTTGTCGCCATGGCTAAGATGTGTAGGAGAAACACAGGCCAAAAGCATCATCCAAGAAGTATATCAAGGTTCATGTGGAATGCACGCAGGTCCATGATCAGTTGTGTCAAAGATCATAAGGCTGGGATATTATCGCCCATCAATGCATAAAGATGCTAAGGGTTTGATCTAGAGATGTGAAACCTGTCAAATTCATTCTCCAATACCCAGAAAGCTGAAGCAGGAGATGACATCCATAATATCAGTGTGGCCTTTCTTACAATAGGGAATTAACATTGTGGGTCCATTGCCAATAGCACCAGGAGGCACAAGATTCCTAGTAGCAGTCATCGATTATTTCATAAAATGGGTCGAAGCGAAGCCATTAACATCAACAACGGGTAAGCATATGGAGAGATTCGTGTGGGAGCACATAGTATGTAGATTCGAAACACCCTAAATTATAATATCATATAATGGGAAGGATTTCACGGAAGGCTTGTTCCTTGTTTTTTTTCCAAAAACTCGAAATACTTCAATCCCTCACATCAACCAATCACCCTCAAGCAAATGGGCAGGTAGAGGTAACAAACAAAGAAATAGTAAAAGGAATGAAGCGCAGGTTAGGGAAGACCCACCAGGGATGGGTTGATGAACTACCACAAGTTCTGTGGGCACACAGAACAAATCCAAAGTCTAGCAACGGAGAAACTCCCTTCAGTTTACTACGGTTTCGAAGCCGTGATCCCCATAAAGATAAGTATAGAAACACGAAGGGTCCAGGATTTCTACCCTAAACAAAATGAGAAAAGACGCATGGAAGACCTGGACATACTCAAAGAAATAAGGGAGATGGCTTCGATTAAAGAAGCCCATTATAAACAGAAACTAGAAGGATACTACAACAAGCGTGTTCGCCCATCTACCTTCAAACCAGTTACATACGTGCTCAGGCTTAACAACGTAAGCAAAGCAGAATTCCAAGGAAAGATAGGACCAACATACCCTACATAATGAAGAAAGCCTATGGAGATGG
The DNA here is from genome assembly GCA_026074375.1 of Tanacetum coccineum. NCBI lineage: Eukaryota > Viridiplantae > Streptophyta > Magnoliopsida > Asterales > Asteraceae > Tanacetum > Tanacetum coccineum. The sequence continues at coordinate 12,501 of BQNB010052763.1, read as the reverse complement.
AGCCTATAAACTAGAGACATTATCTGGTTCCCCAATTGATCGAACATGGAACGGGTCAAACCAGTGTAAGTTCTACATATAGAAATTGCTATTTGCAAAATTCTTTGTTTAATTCTTCTAAATCCTCATTAAAGTGTAGCAAACTAAGTGTTCATACTTGAAATGATGTAAATCTTTCTACACTATCAAGGAAATGGATTTCTTCAGAGTACAAACTTTACCATAGCCTAACGTTTGAAGGGGTGTAGAAGGGCCACACATGAGCCTTTCATAAAACAAAACCTAATTTCACGATAAAGGTAAATAGTTTTTCATATAGCCTAATGTTCGAAGAGGTGAAGAGGGGCCACACATGAGCCCTTCGAGATCAACACCTAAGTTCACGTTAAAGGAAAAAAAGTTATTAAAAGTTTCAACATTCAGAGGGGTGACAAAAGGCCACACATGAGCCTTCCGATATCACATCAACTTACGTTAACTTTTCCCAAAGGTCCTAATCAAGACCGTTATATACGAAAAGTAGGGCGGGTCGCAACCCCCTATTTGAAGACAAACATTTATTCCATAATGCTAACAAATAGCAAGAACCTACATGCCACACTTGAGCCTAATACAATTAATAAGTGTTCATAAACAGGTCAACAATTGATAGCCGTTCAAAAAAGCCATGGGTACAAACCACCCGGATAGTAAAAAACAAAGCCTACACAGGAAAATTCTAAGGATCCTTCAAAGATCAAAGTAATCGAGGCTTCATTGACAATAACTGCTCCATAAAAGCATAAGGGTTCGAAGTAAACTCAGACAAGAAGGGATAGGAAGCATTGGCCATATCTTCTCCGGCTTGATCATACTCATCTTTCAAAGATGTACGATAATTGGGCATCTTCTCAAGAACAAAAGGCTCTTTCAACTTGGCTACTTCTTCGAACGCCATACATATGCCATAAATGATAGCTAACCTAACAAGCTTAGCAACAAGGACGCCCATCTCATCACTATGAACAAGTTTATTGCTGTGTCAAGAACAACTTTTGATACTACGGCATCCCTATCCTCCCTCAAACTATTAATATCCCGCAATACTTAGATTTTAGAAGCCTTGAGTCTCTCCCTTTCGGACTCAAGACCTTAGACTTTGGCACAAAGAAGGGACAGAGGCTGCTCGTAAATAGCCCATTTCCTCTCTTCAAGTAGCATCTTGCCATACTCATTATGAAGACCATTCACCTGACCCTATAAAGTCTTAATTTCGGAACGCATGTCGGAAACAAGAGGATATTTATCTAAATCTTGAAGGGCTTCATTACATTTCTTTTCAAGATCAGCATAGGCCTTATCCCTCTTGACCTCTCTTTTCTCTCAAATGGCATCGTATGATGCCCTGGCTTTATGCAATGTATAAATGAGCTCCTGAGTCCTACCATTCAACATATTGTCTAAAATAGCTTGACGCATGTAGGCTCTATCATATATATTGCAGAGATGTTCTATGCTAATATCCTTCAAATGCTGCTTCCAAGAGGGAATAGTGACATGAGCAACAACCTAATGGCAATCAGTGGCATCCTTCAATTCTCGGGCAGAAGGAAACTCTGTATAAAAGCAACAAAAAGAAACGGAAAGGACATTAGTAAATTGGTCAATGAAGGTACAAATACCCCATACACAGGTTCAAATTTACCATGTATATCAGGATCGTTATCAACATCAAGAGGAGTTGAGGCATCACCGACAACTTTACTCGCCTGAGCAGGAGCCCTGCGATGAGAACCCTCTCGAAGGGCATCAACACTAAGTTTCCTTTTCCTCGCAGCCTTTGACTTCTTACCTACCCCGAGGAGAAAAGATGTGAGGGGATGCACTGGAGGTAACTCATCATCAAAAGAAGTGTTGTTGGAATCAATGATATTATTAGCAACATTTGCAGGGAGCACAGCAGATATGGGCTCCGCGTCAATGATAGGAGTTTTGTTGTTTACAGACTTCACAGAGAAAGAACCTTGATTGTCATCAAAGCCTCCCTCGGGAAGTAAGTTGAACTCGCCATCAACCCCTAGAATCATAAAGCTCCTGAAATCTATTTCTACAAAACACAAAACATTACGACATAAGTTACAAGACAAAGTAGGTCAAGTCACACATTACGAAACAAACCAACCCGTACCCTGTCCATGATGATAGATAACAGGCCTTTTAGGGCTATATTTCCATGAGGTCTTTAGACCTACAAGATAAAGTATGGGGTCCGGAAAGGTCCGAACGACACAAGGATAAGTAGAGATTTGGGTATACAAAGGGTCAGTTTGAGGTTGCACAGGAATCTTATCTTTAAAGGACTTTTTGTCCAACTTATTATCCTTAAGAAGAAGTTTCGGGTATTTAGAAGGGATTATCTTGTTCTCTATATAGAAGAAACTACCTTTCTAGTTCTCAAGATAAGTTATGGATTTTATCAAGGCTTTGGGCACATTAGCACCACCTCTATTTGAAAGGGTTAGCCAGTCACCAACACGACCAAGGTTTAGGAAAGACCGAAGGAGGTCGACGAAAGGTTCGCCATCGTAAGCCTTGCACATTACGGCAAAAGTCGTCAGCTTTATCATACCGAAGGGATTAAAATGGGATATGTGTACCTTGAAGTAGTTCAACATATCGCATATGAATAAAGGAATAGGGAGTCTTAAGTTGAAAAGGGAGAAGTGATGAGTATACAAACCAGCAAAACCTAAAGGGGCATCGTAAATGGTCTCGGACTTTTTAGGAAGAATAGCCCTGATATGCCAAGGAATGTCATAATCGCAAAGGAATTGCTCAAGTTGTTCTTTTAATAAGGTGCACGTTTGGGTATAAATGACGAATTTGGAATCCATGAAAGAACAAGGAAAAAAGCAATTACCTTATGAAAGGATGACTTATAAACAGAATTGAAAAGGGTAACGGGGGCAGTAATATGCAAAGTCAGAGTAGCAGTTTATTTAACGACGGAGGGTGAATCAAATCGGGTCGTACACGTGTCCAGGAAGATTGAAAAATTTTTGAAATTTAAATTTCAATTCTAAAGTAATACGCCCACATTTCTCAAGGAAGACTTTTTCTAACTAACTCCTCGTAAAGCGGAGAGTGGCATTTAATGCAAACAACACCTGTGCTTGGACATTTGATATTGCTCTGGAGTAATTTTTTGATTAAGTCAAAAGCAATGAATCCATAGATACATACATTACATTCGACTGGGGGGCTTGAGGACATACCCCCCTCTCCGGCTCGAAGGTCTCCCCTTCAAGCTCGAATGGGATCTTCTCCCTAATTACACTATAAGATCTTCGAATAGTTTCTAGTGGCGTAAAATCATCTTTGGGATGATTACCAGTATGGGAATCCGCCATACGAAGGCCTACACCCTTCGTGGGAGGTCTTTGACGAAACTAGGACAAAGGTCTGGCTAAGTCAAAACCCACGTTCTCCCTCTCTGCCAAGGCTTTCCTACCAAAGTAGAGATCATGGTACACAATTCCTACAATCACCCCTTACATCGTGGGACTCCCTCACTTTTACTGGTTTTTGTGCTAAGCCTCGTCCATCCTATTTTCACACCTATAAATAGATGGTCGGGTCTCCAGGTATGACCAACACTTTAACACACACTTACTTTACTCTACTTTACACTACAAAGCCCATACTTACTCTCACGTCAGAGGTGATTCACAGGGACACCCCCTACGCTTTACTTAACGTAGTGTTTTCATTTGTGTTGACACGGGTTATCCAAGACTTGGCAATCAAGCAACCATCACAAGAACTCTTCGATCCCTTCGAAGCCTGATCGTGCCTGTATTTGCATAATTATTATTCATTTGAGAGAGTTTCTCTTTCAATTCTCTAATTGTATTGACCCTTCCTTGAAGCTTCTCTTTCAGCTGGTTGATTTCAAAAAATGAGTCAAATTCATGAAAATCCTGAGATACTATGATTTGTTGTTTTCCAAACGTTCTTTAAGATATTGCAAATTTAGGTGTTCAACCTCAAGGTTGGAAAAATGTTTTATCATTTTAACTATGATCATCTTTTTGAATATTATATTTTAATTTAGAAATCTCAGCTTCATGTTCGACAATACGTGCTCGTTCTACAGTGTAAGCAACATGCATTTCAGAAAATCTAGATACAGTATTCTCATAATTTATTACACTATAAAATAATTCATTGGACAAGCAATCAGCAATTAGGTTCTCATTTATAATGAGAAGATTTTTCCTCTCAATTTCAGCACTTTTCTTGTCCACGACATTTTGGTCAACCTCAGCTTCCATTTGTTCAAAAATTTCTTTCATTTCTTTAACTTCTTTAATGAGAGCCTTTTGGATTTCCTCAAAATGTTCTTTAATCGTTTTGAAAAATGGAATGACTTCAGTAAGGTAACATTCCTTTGTTTGTTCGAAACCTCTTTCCCCTTCTGTGAGACCAGTGGGGGTAATCCTTTTTTTACAAGTTTTGTCAAAGTCCGAAAAAAGTTGTATAAGTGTATAAATATTAATTTTCACTTGACTTTTTGTTGGAAGAACTCTAGGGACAAGCCTTGCAGATGTATTGGGTGGATACACCGTCATTTTTGAAATTGGTTTCAGTGTCATTTTTACAATATCTGAGGATCAAAATATCTGTTCTGGGATCAAATGTCTCTGTGGAGTAAAAGTAGCAAGATAATTCTCTTTCGAGTAATCTAGGGGTGTAATCGTAATCTTACTATCAGCCCACAAAGTGCTTTTTATTTTCTCAAGCATTCCAATTCTAGTTTTCTTAGCTATCTTAAGAGTGTCCTCTGAGTCATGCACAACAACGCGGGTATGATTGGTCTTGACTATTTCATGACCATTATAGAGAGCAGGTTGAACTTGCATTGCTCTGGTGAGATATAAAGGATTTTTGTAGCCTATTGCTACCTTTTTATTTTCATCATAATAAGGTTTTGGTTTACATAACATGTGAACTGTTTGAAGAGACTGATCTTGTTTGAATATCTTCAACCATTTCTTTTAAAGCTTTCATGTCCAGAAAATCTTCAAGGTATTTATTTTTGTTTTGTTTAAAATCCTTTTTCAAAGTTGCAACTTCATCTCTCATTGACCTGTTGTGGCCAATGGTAGAATTACATTTCATTTTTACAGAATGAAGTTCCTTTTTCAAAGATTCTTCCTTAATGTTACGGTCAGTGATAACTATTCTCAATTGTTCATCAATTTTTTGTTCTCTTTCAGTTAATTCAAACCTTGCCATTCTTTCATATAGTTCGACTTGTTCTATATATCTTGCAAGTTCAGCAGTTAATGATGCAGTAACTACTTTGTTCTTCTCATTCGCAGAACACATTGGGCAGCCTGTTCATGCATATCATTGATTATCATCATTAAAGCATCATTTGGTATAGAAGATACATTACTTTGTACAACTTGCTCTGCGTTGTCCTTCTCATACTGTTCATACCGAATAATATTACTATCACTTGTATATTCAGCATCAGAGTCAACAACGTAGGTTGGTTATACATCGTTTTGCATCTCGTGTACTTCATGATACTCGGCAAAATTATCAATATAGTCATCATGATCTTGTACCTCAGATAAAATGTCTGAATCATATGATGGACCAACTTCATCATAGAGTGGATCGGATGATGATAGATTTGTCATGAACATAGTCTGTGCAGTATGAGCCTTATCAACATCAGAAACAAAAGCATCACATTGATCAGCTTGAAAGATATTATCCACATTGAGTGCCAAATCTTAAACCGGTGGCTTATCCACATCAGCATCAAAAGCATTATCTTGTCCACCTGCAATAAACAGCAACTGCTCTTCATCAAAAACCACTCCATTCTCCTGAGCTTGCATTAGCAACATCTTGTCCTTGAAGTATTCTAAATTATGTGGTCGCTTTGGTTGAGTGCAGTTTTTTGCTATGTACCCTATTCTATTGCAGTTTTAACACTTAAGCTGTCTTGCTTGACCAGGATTTGCATTTCCAACTCTGTTCTGAACTCCCCTATTACCAGATGCAACTGCTCCCCCTACATTGTTCCCTTGACCTCTGTTCTGTCTAGCCTGAACATTCTAAACAACAACATTGCTGTTTTGAACTGTGGCTTGGTACCTTGTGTTAGATGAAGTTCTAAGTTGATTGTTAGTTTGAGGAAGGTATGTTTTGTATGATTGGGCAAGAAGGGCAACTGTTTTGGTTGAGTTTTTAATCAAATTATCAATTAGGGTAATATATGAATCAAGTTGTGTGTTATCCGTAAATTGTGGTTGATAGGAAACTGGTGGTACATATGCAGATTGTGGAATAGCTGATGATTGTAAAGTGTACTGTGGAGGTGAAACATTGGACACCAAGGCAAGAGGATCAATAGCATGTTGATTGTAATGATCCAATGTCATTTTGTTTTCATTAGCATGTGCCACGTGTTGCTTCAAGTAAGCATACAGCTGATCATAGTTAGATTCCTTTAATCCTTAATTCAGTTTCACTACAGTCACGAACCTACCCCATTCAGGCAACATGTTGTTTACAAACTTTGAGTTAAGCTGCATTTTAGGCATAGTCATCTTGATGTTTCTCATGTCATTAATGAGCTTTGTGAACCTGACATAGTATTCATGAATGCTTTCTCCTTTGCTCTAACATAAGTGTTCAAATTCATCATATAATTAAGATTCACGATCATCTTTCATTAACTCGGAACCTTCCAAGAGCATATTCACATTATCCCAAATGTCTTTAGCGTCAGTGTAATGGTTAATGAGTGTATAGATGTCTTTTGGTAAACCTTGAAGTAGGATATTCGTTGCATGAATGTCAGCTTTATACCTACCTTTTTCTTCAGGTGTAAGATTTGCAACGACTGTATCCCGTTCTGGTCCTAGATTAAGTGCACCTTCAACCCCTTCAGCAAGTTTTTCTCTGAACTTTCCCATCTTAAATGGACCTTCATCAATCGACTTGATAATGTTCTCCCTATTATCTTTTCCCATACAATACAAACGAATATGTTGTTGCAATGACTCAAAATCAGACCTATCGAGCATTAGTGGGCGGGTATCGGAACTGGCACTTTGAATATCTTCAGAAAGATTAGCCATCTTAAGGGATTGTGAAATGGTATGAGGTGATCGTTCAATGATTATTGTGTGTATGTTAAAAGTGGTGAAGTTAAATTAAGTGTTTTGTTGTTTTAGTTTGTTAAGTCCAAAGGTTAAAATTATCCAAGTGTCCAAACAGTGTCTCAAACCGCTTCCTAGGAGGTTAAACCGCTGCCTAGTCAAACCGCTGTCAAGAAGAAAAATAAAACCAAACCGCTACTAACAAACCGCTACAATGAAATAACAGCCAAACCGCTGCCTAGAATTCAAATTGCCATAGGTTTGTTTCCCAAATCGCCTTGAGAAATAAAAATATTTGAAACCTGTAAACCGCCGTAAGTAAACCGCTACTGTCAAACTGCTATCACTAGATGACAAACCTCTACAGTATACGACAAACCGCTGTCACTGACTTTCTGATAAACCGTTGCCTAATAGGACAAACTGCTGTCAATGTACGAACTGACAAGCAGCCAGTACAGTGTACTCACTCTGTCAAACTGTTGCGATAAACAAGGACAGAATACCAAACCACTACTACGAAAAACGTACCTTTTCACCTAAAAATACCTAAAAATTACCCTTTTGAACGTTTTTGCCTGGATTCTTTTGCACAACTAAATACTAGAAGGCTATAGCAACTAGAAAATCTAAACTTTAACATTACAAACATCAAAATCTAGGAAAAAATGGAAAACGAGCCAAGAACATCAAAAAGTACAAATTTTAATCTAAACCAAGCAACAAAATGCACATACACACTATCTAATCATCCCATGAGCTCTAATACTAATTGTAGGATATTGGAAATCATAACACAATGGTAGATAGATGGGTTAGCAAATTCTAGAGGGAGAAAGAAACTAGAGAGGAAAGTTCTAGTAAGAGACAGTGAAACATGTATTATGAAATGACTAACCACCTCTTCCATGGGATGGAATAGGTTTATATAATTCTTACAAAAACCGGCCCATAGGCCTTGGTATGGGCTTATACGTGTGGGATTATTACCCGGCCCAATACCGTATGTAATACGATTAATGTTAAATATCAAAATAAGGGGCCACGGCCATGTATGTAATACGGTTAGAGCTTATTTTGATATTTAAGGTCTAACGGCGTAGTCTAACGGCGTAGTCTCCGAATCGCTTATTTTGGGCTTAAGGGGCCATGGCCCAATAAGCTAAGCCGAACCATTGCTTGGTCTTGGTTCGTGAGCCTTGGCTTATGTAGTGCCTTATTCATCTAACATATATTTGTTAATGGGCTTTAGTATTGGGCCTAAATCGGGTTTTATAAGTAGTAACAACATGTTGGACTACTGTGTATTTAAGTTAGTCTTTTGGAGTAATGTATTTTAATAAATCGTTACGAAAATGTAGATTTTATAATTTTGTCGGAATTGAATTGTTTTTGGGAAAATGTTTGGAAAATGAGGTTTAAAACTTTGGAAAACATTTTATAAACGAACGTGTCATGCCGAAATTTTGTAAAAATATATTATGCTTAGAATATTATATGAAATTTCTACTTTCTTAAAAACCCGACAAAAAGACAAAATAATAAAATATTATTATTTTAATAAATCGACTAAAAGACGAAAAACATATTTTATGACTTTGTAAAATATAAAACTTCTCTAAATAGTTTAGCTTAATAAAAACGTGACCTTATCTATAATCTATACAATCTAAACTAGAAAATTTGAGTTTACCGGATGAATTACCATAGTATACTCATAAATATCTATTATTTAAGCATTGTTATTTTACTTATCTATTTTCCTAAATAGTATAAGTGTATAGTATCTAACGTACACACTTGGTATATCTTCTTCGAGTCTAAATTACCAGCCACTACGCAACCAATACCACTAAAACCAGTAATACGAAAGCATTTTCAAAACTCTTATCCATCAAATTCAAATATCCATTTCAAACATAATTCTAATTCAGTCAAATTGCTAGGTCGTGTCTGGAAGCCGTTGTACATCGTTGTTTGACTATCATATTCTCTGCTACTGGTTATCCTTGTTAAGGTGAGTTCTCGTAGCCCTACTTTTCAAACTATTTTTCCTTGGGGGAAAATGATACTCTAACTTATTTCATATTGTTTTCATCTGTGCAAAACAATTTTTTACTTTTTAGACAATGTTATGTGCCTATGACAGCTATGTGAATGACATGAGGACTATTTGTAAAAGTTCTACAAAATAAATCATTTCATGCAAGGTTCTATGTGAACCTATACATAAGACTATATTCTGACCTATGTTAGCTCCAGTTGGTAAGCCTTAGGTACGTAGGACAATAAGCGCATAGACCATTGTGAATGGTAGGTATCATTGAACATGTTATAAATCTATGTGAATGCTACAAATCAAATTAGAATGCTATGATCATTGGAACATTATGATAGCATGGGGTTGTTATGTTGAAATCAAAATCTATTACATACATTCTGCTTTCATATTGCACAATTGTCCAATACTTAAATTCTGGCACAACAACTGGGTTTACCTCTAAACCTACGAGCTCACCAACTTTATGTTGACCTTTTTAAGTATCATTTTTAGGTGATGCAATTGTTCGTTAAGTTCAAGATAGAATTCCTTAGAGACCTAAGCTATCCCGTTAGGGATCATTGTTGAAGGATTTCATTCGAGGCTTGTTTTCATGTTGATGTTCTTAGATTATTCTAGACATATCTCACCCCTATGTTGGGAGATGGATTGTACTAAAAATTTAAACTATGTGTTATGTTCATCGACAATTTTGACACAAGTTTTCATACTTGTCATCGGAGGACGTTGTGACACTTTTGATATGAATTTTAGATTTCTCTATATTATATCTTGTGTTAGGACTATCAATCCTTCGTCACGCCTCATGTTTCTGCCTTTTTCGGGGTGTGACATACGCTTATCAACATTATGAAATTCTATGATCAGCTCAGGTGTTTCATCTTCAGGAATCACCTCATCTGCATCAATAACTGTCTCCTCTTCCCATGCATCCCATTCTTGTTGTTGATATTGTTGCTTGGTTACATAAGATGTGGATTCTTTGCTGATCGTTTTGATGAAGAACCCTTGCAGACGTTGAACTTTTTGATGTCTTATGATTTTTTACTCTTTTCTCCCCCTCAGGAGGAGCATCATATTCTTGATGGTCATCATGATGTTGTGAGTGAAAATCATCATCCCTGCAAGAAGTATTAGAGGTGGAAGACTTTTTAAACTTACGCTTCAGTACATCCCACAATGCTAGATCACTAGCCTGATCTTAAAGATTAGACTTCATCTTCAAATATAATTGTTATTGAAGATTAGCTGATGAAGTTGTATCGGTCGAAGTGGTTGTGGTAGGATCAACTTGAATAACATTCATCTGTACATAATTTTTGAAAAGTTCTTCTATGATCTTGGGTGCGTGTGCATCAAATTCTTCGGAAATAAGAGCAGGTACTTCAGACTGAAAATCATCTCGCTATTAAATAATGGTGTCAGCCCTCTCTTTTCAAATTTCCTTCAATCAAATCATTGGTGGCTCTTTTAGCAAGTTAAGGTACAATGTCATGGAGAACTTGATCAACTTTTCCATGAACTTTCCAGAATTTTTCAGTTTTCACGGATTTTCATTCCATGTTCCTGATCATATATCATTGATGCATGCACATCCTGCGAATAGCTCCTGAAAGATGATTGTACTTGCTGGAAATGCGTCTTTTCTTGTGTGGATATTTAGATGTAGTGGCAGTTGAGAGTGATACAGTGTTTGTTAATTCCTAAACAATATTCTTATCTGAAGATAAGTTTATCCTAGGCGATCTAGGTGTTATGAGAATTGGTGTCTGCATCTTCTCAGTCCTATTCTCCAAACTACCTATCTCATGAGTTCCGACCAATACATGATTAATGTGATCATCATTGTGTTTATCCTTAACATCATCCTTCTTCTCATCTTTCTTCTCTTTCTCATTCTCATCATCATCATCAACATATTCTGGATTCTCATTATGACTCCTAGGCTCTAACCTATTTTTAGAGTCATCAACATCATGATGAAGCATAGAAGCAGCAAACTTACTAGCATATGATTCTTCATCTTTTTCACCTTCGTCCACCTGTTTTTGTTTAATGGTTACTTTAAGTGATTTTCTTGGTGAACTTGTTTCTCCAACACTTTGCTTCTTCTTCTTCCCCTAAGGACTAGCAACAGTAAGGGTAGGTGTCCTATGGGATCTAGGTGTAGTCCTATGTGTTCCTTAGGTAGAAACCACTGGTTGTAGTTGATTCATTGGAACTGCTACTTTTCCAAACACTGTCTCATACTACCCATAATCATCAGTGGCACAGATCTCATCAGTTAAGAATGCATTCGAAATCAGCATCCCTTGAAATAGCACATTCCCTATTGAGTAAACACTCACCAGTAGAATATCATCCTTGATTAAATGATAATCCTCGTCAAGTCATTTAGGAATGGATGGAAACTTCTTCATCAAATAAGCAATTATAAGCTTGGTGAAGCGAGGGTACTAGATGACATTCTTCTTCAAAAATACACTATTAATGAAATCCAACCATGGAAGAGCAGTATAATCAACATTTGTACGATTGATCACAACATGAAATAGCTGAAGTATGTTGATTTTTGTTTGATCATGCCCATATGTTCAAGTAGTCAATCAACGATTGAACACCTTGAACATGGTCTGCCATGGTTGAGCAAGAAACTTCGTATAGAAGGTACTCACTTTATCAACAAATCCTTGATAGCCAACCTTCTACATGAATGATTCAATAATCTCGATGTTGACTGGTGCGATGAATGGATTATCTAGAGTTTCCAATGGTAAATTAAGAGTAGAACAAAACATATCAACAGTGTATGTTATCTCTTGTGTATCTGGCATAAAATTGATAGTGTCTTTGGTATTAGGCACCTTGCTAACTGTCTTCTAGAATTGATATAAATATACAACTGGAACATCTGCAGTAGCAGCGAGAGCATAGCTCAATGGATGATCAAGCAAAATTTGTCCCATAATCTTACATTCTGGTGAGCATGGGATACTTTGGAGCATAGCATAGTTGTTACATCTCCCAATGCTTTGAAATTTAGGGACGAGTTGAGCAGCTGGAATGATTTGTTGAGCTATGTGGAATACTGTATGATGACATGAAGTGATTAGAGAAATGATATAAATTTTATGGTGTAGGTCCTTGTGTTGGATCTATATAGCCTTTGTAAGATAATAGCTAACTTGAATAAATCTAAATCAACTATATGAGAGACACTGACTACGAATATCAAGTGTTAATGCGGAATCTTAACACAAGTATTAAGAAGAACAC